>OV049924.1:295632309-295748600 GCA_920104205.1 Eupeodes latifasciatus | reverse complement strand
TATTACGGCATTTTTGAATGAAACGAATATCCAAACTTTAACAGGTATAAATAATTATTATTCAAACCTTATTAACCCTCTGTGCATTCCAGCCAAATATCCACCACAACTATCACGAAAAGAAACTACAGCCATTTTAAGACTGACACTGGACCACACCCGCCTCACTCATCAGCACCTACTTGATCGTAACCTCAGAAATGATTCCTGCTCCTACTGCAACAACCCAGCAATAATGACAATCGAACAACTTCTAACCATCTGCCCTATCTTTCAATCAATCCAAAACAGTTTCGCCTTTCTAGAACTCATCAAAAATCCTACATTAGATACTTGCATCAAAGTACTTGCATTTTTGAAAAAGATTAATTTAATTTCAAAATTATAATTTTAAATATTTCTATATCCAACGCAAATCTATTTTCTTTTTTACATACATATGTACAAATTTAAAAACAAAAGTTGTTGGCTACAAATAATAATAATAATAATAATAATAATAATAATAATAATAATAATAATAATAATAATAATAATAATAATAATAATAATAATAATAATAATAATAATAATAATAATAATAATAATAATAATAATAATAATAATAATAATAATAATAATAATAATAATAATAATAATAATAATAATAATAATAATAATAATAATAATAATAATAATAATAATAATAATAATAATAATAATAATAATAATAATAATAATAATAATAATAATAATAATAATAATAATAATAATAATAATAATAATAATAATAATACTAATAATAATAATAATAATAATAATAATAATAATAATAATAATAATAATAATAATAATAATAATAATAATAATAATAATAATAATAATAATAATAATAATAATAATAATAATAATAATAATAATAATAATAATAATAATAATAATAATAATAATAATAATAATAATAATAATAATAATAATAATAATAATAATAATAATAATACTAATAATAATAATAATAATAATAATAATAATAATAATAATAATAATAATAATAATAATAATAATAATAATAATAATAATAATAATAATAATAATAATAATAATAATAATAATAATAATAATAATAATAATAATAATAATAATAATAATAATAATAATAATAATAATAATAATAATAATAATAATAATAATAATAATAATAATAATAATAATAATAATAATAATAATAATAATAATAATAATAATAATAATAATAATAATAATAATAATAATAATAATAATAATAATAATAATAATAATAATAATAATAATAATAATAATAATAATAATAATAATAATAATAATAATAATAATAATAATAATAATAATAATAATAATAATAATAATAATAATAATAATAATAATAATAATAATAATAATAATAATAATAATAATAATAATAATAATAATAATAATAATAATAATAATAATAATAATAATAATAATAATAATAATAATAATAATAATAATAATAATAATAATAATAATAATAATAATAATAATAATAATAATAATAATAATAATAATAATAATAATAATAATAATAATAATAATAATAATAATAATAATAATAATAATAATAATAATAATAATAATAATAATAATAATAATAATAATAATAATAATAATAATAATAATAATAATAATAATAATAATAATAATAATAATAATATAATAATAATAATAATAATAATAATAATAACAATAATAATAATAATAATAATAATAATAATAATAATAATAATAATAATAATAATAATAATAATAATAATAATAATAATAATAATAATAATAATAATAATAATAATAATAATAATAATAATAATAATAATAATAATAATAATAATAATAATAATAATAATAATAATAATAATAATAATAATAATAATAATAATAATAATAATAATAATAATAATAATAATAATAATAATAATAATAATAATAATAATAATAATAATAATAATAATAATAATAATAATAATAATAATAATAATAATAATAATAATAATAATAATAATAATAATAATAATAATAATAATAATAATAATAATAATAATAATAATAATAATAATAATAATAATAATAATAATAATAATAATAATAATAATAATAATAATAATAATAATAATAATAATAATAATAATAATAATAATAATAATAATAATAATAATAATAATAATAATAATAATAATAATAATAATAATAATAATAATAATAATAATAATAATAATAATAATAATAATAATAATAATAATAATAATAATAATAATAATAATAATAATAATAATAATAATAATAATAATAATAATAATAATAATAATAATAATAATAATAATAATAATAATAATAATAATAATAATAATAATAATAATAATAATAATAATAATAATAATAACAATAATAATAATAATAATAATAATAATAATAATAATAATAATAATAATAATAATAATAATAATAATAATAATAATGATAATAATAATAATAATAATAATAATAACAATAATAATAATAACAATAATAATAATAATAATAATAATAATAATAATAATAATAACAATAATAATAATAATAATAATAATAATAATAATAATAATAATAATAATAATAATAATAATAATAATAATAATAATAATAATAATAATAATAATAATAATAATAATAATAAGAATAATAATAATAATAATAATAATAATAATAATAATAATAATAATAATAATAATAATAATAATAATAATAATAATAATAATAATAATAATAATAATAATAATAATAATAATAATAATAATAATAATAATAATAATAATAATAATAATAATAATAATAATAATAATAATAATAATAATAATAATAATAATAATAATAATAATAATAATAATAATAATAATAATAATAATAATAATAATAATAATAATAATAATAATAATAATAATAATAATAATAATAATAATAATAATAATAATAATAATAATAATAATAATAATAATAATAATAATAATAATAATAATAATAATAATAATAATAATAATAATAATAATAATAATAATAATAATAATAATAATAATAATAATAATAATAATAATAATAATAATAATAATAATAATAATAATAATAATAATAATAATAATAATAATAATAATAACAATAATAATAATAATAATAATAATAATAATAATAATAATAATAATAATAATAATAATAATAATAATAATAATAATAATAATAATAATAATAATAATAATAATAATAATAATAATAATAATAATAATAATAATAATAATAATAATAATAATAATAATAATAATAATAATAATAATAATAATAATAATAATAATAATAATAATAATAATAATAATAATAATAATAATAATAATAATAATAATAATAATAATAATAATAATAATAATAATAATAATAATAATAATAATAATAATAATAATAATAATAATAATAATAATAATAATAATAATAATAATAATAATAATAATAATAATAATAATAATAATAATAATAATAATAATAACAATAATAATAATAATAATAATAATAATAATAATAATAATAATAATAATAATAATAATAATAATAATAATAATAATAATAATAATAATAATAATAATAATAATAATAATAATAATAATAATAATAATAATAATAATAATAATAATAATAATAATAATAATAATAATAATAATAATAATAATAATAATAATAATAATAATAATAATAATAATAATAATAATAATAATAATAATAATAATAATAATAATATAAATAATAATAATAATAATAATAATAATAATAATAATAATAATAATAATAATAATAATAATAATAATAATAATAATAATAATAATAATAATAATAATAATAATAATAATAATAATAATAATAATAATAATAATAATAATAATAATAATAATAATAATAATAATAATAATAATAATAATAATAATAATAATAATAATAATAATAATAATAATAATAATAATAATAATAATAATAATAATAATAATAATAATAATAATAATAATAATAATAATAATAATAATAATAATAATAATAATAATAATAATAATAAATAATAATAATAATAATAATAATAATAATAATAATAATAATAATAATAATAATAATAATAATAATAATAATAATAATAATAATAATAATAATAATAATAATAATAATAATAATAATAATAATAATAATAATAATAATAATAATAATAATAATAATAATAATAATAATAATAATAATAATAATAATAATAATAATAATAATAATAATAATAATAATAATAATAATAATAATAATAATAATAACAAAAAAGGGGAAATGTTTGTTAACTCAAAATATCTCACGAACCAATAACGCTAGCAACTTCAATTGATTTTAATATTATATACTGTGACCTTATACCAAACAAGTATATTTTTCGAAAACAAATCAATTAAAGTTTTTTAACAAATTGAAAAAAAAAAAACTAAACAAAAATAATTATCACCTCGAATGTTTGACGAAGAAATAATGATTTTATCCCCAAAATAATTGTATGGAACTAAAATAACGTTTTGGACATTTGGTTAAATTTTGAGAAAAATCGAATTGACAGTTTTCTTACAAAAAATTTAAAAAAAAACTAAAGAAACGTTACTAAAACTTGGTAAAAATTGATATTCGACTCAAATATTTTTCAAAAATTAACAATATTGGCTTCAAACTAATTTCATCTGGTAGAAAATATAGTTTTCGACATTCAGTAAAATTTTTGTAAAAATCTGACAGGCAGTTTTTTCATAAAAAATAAAATCTACAAAAAATACTGCACAAAATTGGAAAAAATTGATGTTCGATTCTCGATATCTCGTCAATTAGTGAAGGTATTGTATTCAAGATGATTTTATTCGGTGATAAATTTTGTTGCTAAAGTAACATATTGTTCTTAGAAAAATCTAATGTGAATTTTTTGTATATAAGAAATAAAAAATTTCAAGAAATTCTTCTTAAATTTGGTAAAAATTGGTTTTCGACTAAATATCTCGTTAGGAAAAATAAATTTTGAAATCAAAATATTTCATCATTTATGCAAAATTTTATTATTAGTTTTTAGTTATTTTCTTATAAAAATTCAACTGAAAACTTTTTTAACAAGACACGGAAACCTTCAAAAACATCAAGAAACTGATGGCTTACGACTCAAGTATTAGCAGAACAAAGAAAAATACTGACTTCAAATTATTTATCTCACACAAAATATTGTTTTGAATATTTTGTTAAAGTTTTAATGCAATACAAATCGACTGGCGGGATGGGAAGTTATCCATATGGGTCGCATAAAAAAATTACGTTTCCTATTTATTAGTCCTGGAAAAAGAAAGTTTTAGCATTGCTAGAGTAAATTGCTTACTCTTAATATGTAAGTGTGCGTGTCATTGAAAAAAGTATCTAAACTAATTGTTAGATATTCAGCTGTCGGTTCATAAGGAATCTGGAATGCTTTAAGTAGGTATATTGATAACTTTTTCTGCTTAGAATATTTTTAAGCATTTTTTAAATGTTATCACATGGAAGGCAATCCAATTCTGTTTACTTAAATTTTCAAATTAAGCTTAATAAAGACTATTCTCGTATATATTTTTTGAATGTATAGAAATATTGGTTTCGTTCATTCTCAATGCTCAGGACCTAGAAAAACAAAATTAAATATTAAAATTCAATGAATGCAATTGTTCCTTACTTAAGTAAGTGCGGCAAATATGGCCTACCCTTAACATTTTTTTAAATAAAACCATAAATTTAAGTCTAATTCATTTATTTTTTTTTTAAACAGTCTAACAAAACATTTTTAATTCAGCTTTTAAAAACTTTAACTAAAAAAAGAATAATAACAAAAAGTTAAAAACAGAAACTTAAAGGAACTTCATAAATCATATTAAAAAAAATTGCGGCAAATATGGCCTACCTGGTGTTAAATATGGCTCAGTGTGGGCCATATATATAAACTTTATAATTTTTTTTTTTAAATCATGATACCACATATGTTAAGAAAATATTAAACATAATTTAATTTAAATAAGAAGTTACCAATTTAACTCAAAATTGAATGTTAAAACACTTAAGAAAACTTACCAAAAAATTACAACCAAAAGTAAAAAAAAACAAAGTGCCCGTATATCTGTCACAACCGTAGCCCCACATTAAGCACGAAAGACTGAGGCTAAACCGGTTTGAACGTGTTCGTAATGCAACAATTTTTTTTTCGCTCCGGCTTGCGGTTTGGGAAATACCGCTATAGGCCATATTAACCACGTAGGCCACATTTGCCGCACTTACTCTACTCGTAGTATATTACCGTATATAAAAGTATATAAAATAATTTGTAATGAAATTTGTCAGAGGGCATATTATACAGATCGATTAAGATTATTTGAGTGTAAATAAATGATACACATATTGCGTATGTATGTATGTACATATGTAAATATTTAGGACCAAAAGTGTTTGTATTATGTTGAGTTGATATTGTTGCTAAAATAAAATAAAGTTCTATGGAATAAACTAAATTTTATGCATCTCTGTGCTTCATTTGACCTTTTTACTAAAATATTATCATATGTTTCGATTCTGCAAAAATAAAGAGAAGTCCCATATGTGTACTCGTATATATACCAGTCATATCTGATAACTTAATTTCTGAGAACTGCACAACATGTTAATCAGCTTTACCTGGAAAATTAAGTTTTTTACAATTTTATTTTAACGCATTTAAAATTTATATATACATAGCTATGTATATATCGTCAGGTATCTTAATCGCAATATTGGTTGCTACTTTTGCTTTTGAAGATGGCAATGATTGATTTTCAGATATCCTGTTTGGTTTCCGTACAAATATTATTCCTCTACAGAAAATATATATGTACAACGGAAAATGCAGGTTGTATCTAATTTTATGTATAAGGAAAAATCTATTTCAACCAATGTACAGTACATATCTTAAACTATTATTATCCATAAATAAGTGCCATAAATATAGTGCAGAACTTTGATAGTTTAATGTTTGCTCTATTTAAAGTCGTAATTTAAATGATTGCTTCATCCGTGATTTTAACTTTCCTTGCAGTAATATAGTCAAGGATATGGAGTTGCATTTTGTAACTTGATTTTTATATGAAAACATTTTAATTCTTTCCTATTTAACTACAACAAAAATAAAAACTATATAATAATACATTCAAGATATATTTTAATTTTAATAACTTAGATTTCATTAAATAACCCAATAAAACATAAACTTACATCCCTTTTAATTCAAATTCACCCTTTTGTTTGTTGTGCAAAGTACATACGATTATATATGTACACCAAATTGAGTTATAATAAGGTTGAGAGGGAGCCAGATGTTGAAGAAAGTGACGAAGATTTTTCAAGCTACGACTTGGAATTCGATGACAATTGGTTACCAAATGATGATCCCAACTCCAACTCTGAACCTGGAAGATTTTAATGCAGTAGATGCAGAAGTTCTAGAAAATGATAATGAAGATCTTGAAGAAGCCGATGAAGCACCAACAGTTACTGATGCAAGTGACAACGTACGCTGGACAGAGTTTTCTTCCCGCCAAAAAACCTTTCCTTTCAGTGGAAGGTCTGGTTTACTCATAGATGTGTCTTCAGCTATTAGCTGTCTGGAAGTATTTTAACTTTTTGTTGATGAAAAGGTCATCCAACTAATAGTTTTAAAAACAAATAGGCATGAAGAACAACAAATCAATCGCGTTCCTATAACTCGTGCATCAAGGAAAAAGAAATGGGTTCTCACAAACTGCACAGAGATTCGCAAATTCCTCGGGCTGTTGTTATGGATGGGCCTTGTAAAAGTCGAATTGCTAGAGGATGATTGGTCCAAGAAAAATATTTACCATTTTTGGCATTCGTGCTAAGACGATGTCATGAAATCAGGTTCAACTTCTTCTCAACTTTGTTAGTTTTGGTGACAAAGAGTCAATAACTGCAGGAGATAGAATTGGGAAACTGAAAACTATTTTGAACAAGCAGAGCAATTTTCAGAGAATTTTTATACCTGGAGAAAATTTATAAAACGGTTATTCCTTGGGGGGGTAAGTTTTTTTCCAGCAGTATGTTCAAAATAAAGCTCATCCTTACGAAGCGAAGTTATTCAAAATTTGCTCGACGGAAGGTTCAACAGGTGTTCGAGAGGTTAGTCTGGCATAAAATGTTTGTGAAGAACTCAGTTCTTTATTGAAAAGAGAAGGTCGCACTATATACGTTGATAATTTCTATACAAACAACGAACTGGAACGCTCTATGCTTGACCAAAAAACGTTCAATTTATTCCCGAGGCAGGAGAACGAGTGTCGCAAGCCAAGGAAATCGTGAAAAGCTTCTTGCTATAATTGAATACAACAAAAGGCAAATCGGGCATTGATTTATCGGATCAAATAGCTTCCTATGCTACGACTTTGGGAAGAAGTCTTAAATGAATGATAAATGGTTGCCATTGAACTTTTACTGGAAATGGCAGTTGTGAATGCATGAAAGCCACACAAAGTGTGATTCAAATTCGAAAATTCAGAGAAAAACTTGCTATTGGAAGATTACATGTTATTTCTAAGAAACATTTTATAGACAAAAGAAAGGATGCAAATGGTAAAACAATACGACGGGCTTACGTTATGTTATGCAAAAGTTAAAAAACCCTTCGATTGGAAAATTGCTAGGAACAAACAAATTTTTTTATAAGATGAAAATAGTATGAATAGTATTTTAAAAAGATATTTGAGTCGAAAATCAATTTTTACCAACTTTTAGTAATGTTTGTTTTTTAGGTTTTTATTTTTCTTTTTTTAAACTGTCAATTCGATTTTTGTCAAAACTTTACCAGATGTCGAAAACGTTACGAAAAATATACGACAACGGAAACGAAAACAGACGAAAAATCTAAAAACTTCCTATACTAACCGGAAACAAATTTGACAATTGAACAAGCAAAATAATTTAAGAGTTACTCCTTTTGGATATGCAATCGTTTTGTTAGTATGTATATAATTGCTCACAATTGTTGCATACTCCTCAGTAGTGGGAAAAGAACACTTAAGCTTCCTAACTATATAATGTATAATATAATGTTCCTTTTTAACCTAAACAATTTGTTTTAAGCTAAAAATAAGAATATACAATTGTATTCTTTTTAAGTTAATCTAATTTTTTGACATTCATTTTTGACTGAAAACTTCGAAAAACGTTTAGTTTGCCTACTTCCTAATATTTACAAAATCATATAAAAATTGTACATCGCGTTTCGCGTATGTGTCCAAAGTTGGGCTATAATGATTACTTTTGTAATTTTATTAATAATACTGGTCTGCAACGAAATCCTCCTTTTAATAAAGATATACTTTTCTAAAGGATTTTGGTAGGTTGATTCTGAATCTGAAGTCAAAATTGCTGTAGCACGTCAGGTTTTTTTTTTAATATTCATGTTATAAAAATCAAAAATACCTTTTTTGCTGTTTTCGAAGCAACATTTTCAAGTAGGGTAATCTTTTTCAACTAAATTTGTAACGGTTTATGAAAGAACTTGTTTTTTCCTTTTAAATTCAGTTTTAATTTTCTCGATATCTCTTTTTTTCTAAAATTTAAATTGATAGGATTGGCATATTATCAATTTTAATTACAATTACAAGTATTTAATTACAATAAAGTAATTGAATTTTTATTACATTTTGAATTTAAGTGCCAGGTTAAATATATTTAAAAAGATTACGTATTTAGTTTTGTCAGTTTTTAACTTCCCATAGGAAGTTATTGTAATGGGTCCGATTTGTCAAATTGAAAATTTTGACATTTCTCGACGTTTCAAGGTCCCTAGAGTCGAAATAAAAGATTTTTAGAAAGATGTCTGTGCGTGCGTGTGTACGTACGTCCGTACGTCCGTACGTTCGCGACGTTTTTTTCGTTGTCCATAGCTCAAGAACCAGAAGAGATATCGACTTCAAATAAATTTTGTTATACAGATAATAAGGCAGAAAGATGCAGAAAGGGCTCTCAAGAAAATTGCGTGGGTGGTTTTTTTACCATAGCAGTTTAAAAAAAAGGTGAACATTTTGGTCAACCCCTAATATCTTACGAACCAAAAATGCTAGAGACTTGAATTAAATTTTATATAATATATTGTAACGTGATACCAAACAAGTATATTTTTTGAAAAAAAATCCAGTTAACAGTTTTTTTTATAAATCAAAAAAACTGAAAAAAAAAATTTGTCACCTCGAAAATTTTACGAATACAAAATGATTTTATCTACAAAACAATTTTGTGCAACGAAGAATAGTGTTTTTGACATCTGGTAAAATTTTGAGAAAAATCGAATTGATAGTTTCTTTATAAAAAATAAAAACCTAAAAAAAACATTACTCAAAGTTGGTAAAAATTGAATTTCGACTCAAATATCTTTTCAAAACTTTGAGATATTGGCTTAAAACTACTTTTATCTTTCAAAAAATATTGTTGTCAACATTCAGTAAAATTTTGAAAAAAATCGAATTGATAGTTTTCTTACAAAAAATAAAATCTTAAAAGAAAATTTAACAAAAGTTGGTAAAAATTGATTTTCGACTCAAATATCTTTTCAAAAATTTTGAGATTATGGCTTCCAACGAATTTTAACTTATAAGAATTATTATTTTCAACATTCGGAAAAATTTTGAGAAAAATCGAATTGACAGTTTTTTTCAAAAAATAAAAACCTAAACAAAAAAATTAATAAAAGTTGGTAAAAATTGATTTTCGACTCAAATATCTTTTTAAAAATTTGAGATATTGGGTTTTAACTACTTTTATCTTTTGAAAAATAATGTTGTCAACATGCAGTAAGATTTTCAGAAAAATCGAATTGACAGTTTTTTTTACAAAAAATAAAAACTTAAAAGAAAATTTAACAAAAGTTGGTAAAAATTGATTTTCGACGCAAATATCTTTTCAAAACTTTGAGATATTGGCTTTTATCTTTTAAAAAAAATTGTTTTCAACATTCAGTAAAATTTTGATAAAAATCTAATTGACAGTTTTTTTACAAAAAATAAAAACCTAACAAAAAAACAATACTAAAACTTGGTAAAAATTTACTTTCGACTCAAATAGCTTTTCAAAAATTAAAAATATTGTCTTCAAACTTTTTTTATTTCACAGAAAATATTGTTTTCGATATTCAGTGGTTTTTTATAAAAATCCAACAGTCCATTTTTTCATAAAAAAATAAAATCTACAAGAAATAGTACGCAAATTTGGTAAAAATTGATGTTCGGTTCTTGATATCTCTCAAATTAATTTAATTCATCTAATTAGTAAAAATTTAAGAAATGCTACTAAAATTGGTAAAAATTTGTTTTTCACTAAAAATCTATTTAACAAAACTAGATTTTCAAACTAAACTATTTCTTTATATGAAAAATATTGTTGGTAATTTTAAAATTTTTAAGAATAATTCAACTGACAACTTTTTTAACCCAACACGAAAACCTACAAACTTTGAAGCAAGACAAATCGACAGACGGGATGGGAAGTTTTCAGTGTGGGTCGCATCCCAGCCTCTTTTTTTATTTTATTTTTAAATAATTTGGTACAAATCAAAATAAAAAACTTGAAAATAAGTAAAAATATTATTTTTCAAAATTTAAAACTTAAAGTTTATTTCAGCAAGATTGATGATGAAAATTACACATGAAACATTTGTCTAAAGTATGTATTTATTGACAAAATTTGTTCATATTTGATAAACGTGTCTTATCGATTTAAAAAGTTTTTATTATTAATGTATAGACCTATAAAACTATATTTTCGTAGCAAGTTTAGATCGTTGAATCTCTAACTTTATGTAATTAAATTAATTTATTCAAGACTATATACTAAGACTTGTTTTTACAAAACCTTGTACATCTCTTACTTTCCACAATTCAAAAATTTAACTTTATGTCGTAGACTATGGGGTCTAGAATTATATTGCAATTACCTAGCGTATTAAAGTTGGTATTGTAATAAAGTGAAAAAGAAAAAAAATATGATTTGCTATGATAAAGAGCTATAAATACTCTTCAGTGCGGCTGAGACACATCCCTTATGGTTATTTGCTTTTTACAATTTTCCTAAACTACCGTTCATGGGTCGTTAAATTTCAACTTGAGTTTTCATGGCTGATGGTGGGCGGGTTCTGTACGTAGGTATTATATGTTCGTATAATTAAAACACCTCTGCATTCAAAGCAGAAGACGTCAAAGGAAGTGATTTTAACTTCTTTTTAATGTACGCATATCCTTATGCGGGCTAAAATACAAGTAGACATAGACACGAATATGTATACAATATATTATGAAGCATATACAACAGTAGGCTGGTATAAACATTTCAAGAGTGGAGTCTATATCGAAGAAGAACTTAGTAATGTTTTAAGAGAGATGAAGAGGATGTTCTTAATACTTTGAAGGAAAAATAGGTTTGTTTTAATCTGAAGATTGAGTTTTATTTACGACGATATTCATGAGATAGGCATAGATTGATGTTAATTGAAACAGTTAAAGTACAAAAAGTTTTAAAAGTGATTCTAGCTTGGGAGCAAGTTGAATCTGTATTTAACATTCACTTTTGTAAGTGGAGAGTGAAATAATTCCTTGTAATACAAATGAAACTAGTAGCCGACTATATTTTATAATACCTGCGTCCTGCATGAAAAAAAATACATTTGACTTTCATTTAGTCGAAGAAATTTGGCTTGGAATGCACTCAATGATTCTATGAACGAAGCAGACTAAAGTGTCAAGAACCGACGAAGGGATGGAAGAAATGCTTTTGCTGTAGGTTTGCAGGGTTATAGCTATTAGGTAAGTGATAAGCATCTTTAGTCTTTAGGGTAGAAATAAAGCGTCTGTGGATGAAATTATATGTAAAACGCATAACGTTGCTGATACATCACTGAAGAACTTGCTGAATTTTTCTCAACAAAAGCAACTAATATTGCCCACATACATATGCAATTTAAAAACATCAAGACAGCCTTGTCAATAAGTTTCTCAATCAATATTATGTAGAAGAAGCTGATGAAATCGAATTTATTAACATACATACTTCAAAGTCTGAATCCTAATAAAAGTCCAGGTGCTGACGGAATAAGGGGATGCGATATTAAACTCAATGAAAGCCTACTAACACCATTGATTCATCAAATTGTAAACAAAAGTTTGACACAAGGCTGCGTTTCGAAAATTTTGAAGACTTCAGTTATTACCCCATTTATAAGGGAGGCAAAAAGAGCGAAATTTACAACTATGGGCCAATTTCAATCTTGCCGCTATTGAAAAATGCCTTGAAGAAATTGTTGTAAGAGGACTGAACAAATTTATCGAAAAACACTGCTTGCTGGAATCCAATACATACTCGTATGGTTTTTAAAAAGGTAAAAGTACGGAAAGACTTCTTGGTTAATTCTATAATGATAACATAAGTCTCAATAAAAACCATCACGTATTGGTCATGTAAGTGGACTTCAGCAAGACATTTGACACGTTGAGTCACGATAAACTTTTGGATGTGCTTTACAGAATTGGCATTAGGGGAACTCTTTTGAAATGAGTGGAAAGCTATCTCATAGGAAGAACATTTAAAGTCAAAGTTGGAAGTTTTTGGTGCAAGAAAAGTATCTGCACACATGGTGTACCACAAGGGTCAAAACTTGGTCCGTTTCTTTTATATTTTTACGGATGCACTTCTAAGAGTTTTTAAGAAAAGCAAAACTTTTGCATATGCAGATGATAAAGCTATTGTTGTTAGACACTTGTTTCTTGAAACCTCGATTGCTACGATCACGATGCAACAGGAGTTTGATGAAGTCACTCGATGGTACCTAGATTTTGGATTAGTCATCAACGCAACCAAACAAACGACAAAAATCAATTAACAGTTTCTTTCAAAATCCTGAATGTCCGACTTCAATTAAGTTAAATCAATCAAATAGGTACCTTGGAGAAACAATAGATGAACACTTTCTGCTGCACGAGCATATTATTAATGTAAGGCAAAGTAGGAGGAGTGCTATGTTTGCTTTATTTCATCTGGAAAGATATTCAACAATAGGTGTTCAAAAACAGGTTTACTATTCACTTGTTAAATCTCGATTAATATACGGAGTATTAGCTTGGGGAAATGCTTCAAAATGAAAACTACGACGATTTAAGATTCCAGTAACCTATTTCACATAGTGTAAACACTAGAAGACGAGCACAAGGTCTACTTGAAAAACCGATGATATACAACAACTATACGGAAAACGACAACTTAACTATATGATACCATCAATTATAAACCACTCGTATCTACAAGCTTTAACAATATTTGTAGTTTAAAAAAAAAAAAAGGTAAAAAGAAATTGAAATTGTTCTATTTAAATTAAATTTCAAACACCATGCTATGATAAAAGTGAATTAAAAATGTTTAACGTATCTTTTTTATTAAATTTAAGCATGATTGAATTTATATAATTTTTTTTTTAAATTAATATAAAACTGTTTAATATTAAAATCCGATTAGTTTAAATACTTTGTAACTTCAACCACCTTCAGATAAGCAAATGCTTCGTGGGTAACATAATTAATATCGTAAAACTTCTGAAATATGACTAAATAAAATCTAAAAATCTGTCTGTCTGTCTATCCATCTATCTATCTATCTATCTATCTATCTATCTATCTATCTATCTATCTATCTATCTATCTATCTATCTATCTATCTATCTATCTATCTATCTATCTATCTATCTATCTATCTATCTATCTATCTATCTATCTATCTATCTATCTATCTATCTATCTATCTATCTATCTATCTATCTATCTATCTATCTATCTATCTATCTATCTATCTATCTATCTATCTATCTATCTATCTATCTATCTATCTATCTATCTATCTATCTATCTATCTATCTATCTATCTATCTATCTATCTATCTATCTATCTATCTATCTATCTATCTATCTATCTATCTATCTATCTATCTATCTATCTATCTATCTATCTATCTATCTATCTATCTATCTATCTATCTATCTATCTATCTA
The DNA here is from genome assembly GCA_920104205.1 of Eupeodes latifasciatus. Classification (NCBI taxonomy): domain Eukaryota; kingdom Metazoa; phylum Arthropoda; class Insecta; order Diptera; family Syrphidae; genus Eupeodes; species Eupeodes latifasciatus. The sequence goes on along the minus strand of OV049924.1, from coordinate 295,733,454 downwards.
TCTATCTATCTATCTATCTATCTATCTATCTATCTATCTATCTATCTATCTATCTATCTATCTATCTATCTATCTATCTATCTATCTATCTATCTATCTATCTATCTATCTATCTATCTATCTATCTATCTATCTATCTATCTATCTATCTATCTATCTATCTATCTATCTATCTATCTATCTATCTATCTATCTATCTATCTATCTATCTATCTATCTATCTATCTATCTATCTATCTATCTATCTATCTATCTATCTATCTATCTATCTATCTATCTATCTATCTATCTATCTATCTATCTATCTATCTATCTATCTATCTATCTATCTATCTATCTATCTATCTATCTATCTATCTATCTATCTATCTATCTATCTATCTATCTATCTATCTATCTATCTATCTATCTATCTATCTATCTATCTATCTATCTATCTATCTATCTATCTATCTATCTATCTATCTATCTATCTATCTATCTATCTATCTATCTATCTATCTATCTATCTATCTATCTATCTATCTATCTATCTATCCATCTATCTATCTATCTATCTATCTATCTATCTAGCTATCTATCTATCTATCTATCTATCTATCTATCTATCTATCTATCTATCTATCTATCTATCTATCTATCTATCTATCTATCTATCTATCTATCTATCTATCTATCTATCTATCTATCTATCTATCTATCTATCTATCTATCTATCTATCTATCTATCTATCTATCTATCTATCTATCTATCTATCTATCTATCTATCTATCTTTCTATCTATCTATCTATCTGTCAATCTATTTATCTAATTTAAATTTCCAATATCTGGAATATCGTTCAAACTTTTTATATTTCGAAGAAGAGAAATAATTTGTGCTTTAAATTTTACCATCTTAAATCGATATATGAAGCTGTTTGTACATATGTATGTGTGTATATTCTCTTATATTGACACATAACCTCCATTTATGACAAAATCGATATGGCTGGTAACACCAATTTAGCATGCACATAACAGAAGAACGGTTTCCCTTTTTAATTTAAAATTTTCCGCAACCAAAAGTCATTCCACGAATTTTAACAAAAGAAAAATTAAATATTATATGCATTTAACTATATTTAGTGTTAACCTTATGTCTACATAAGAAAGTACGACATTTTCATCGCACTTTTAAAGCTATTCAATTCATATATATAAGGACTAAAAACCCTTAAAATCCATTAAAGCAGCCCTATTCACTCTCAGTTTATAATTAGAACCAGAGCATCGCGTCCTCCGTTGACATTGGTTCTATGCTTAGTCCTTGAGATATCCTATTTAAATCCCTTAAATAATTCAAGTATTTATAATTGCTATGAAATTTCCTCCACACACACTAAACACACACAATCGGATAGATAATAGAAGGCACATTACATGCAATCTTAAGCATATTAACGTACATTCACAACTACTTACACATAAATTCCCACATATAAAGAGCACTCTCCGCCACCCCCAACGGTTACCTCCACCGTCGTCATTGCTCATGGTACCCACCAGTCTTCGAAATAACTGTAATCCCTTGTTAAAACCATTAAAACTGGCTTTAAACTTTAATTAACTTGAGTACATATATCTATCTATAGATACGTAGTGTATACATGTAATTTTGTATTTTGCCCTTTCTAAATACTTAAATGCTTATAGCAGAGCTGGAACAGAACTTTTTACCAGGAGCACGGAGCACCAATACCCGAAGTAACCAGCATATCGATTTCTTTGCTCAAAAGAAAGAAGAAGGTTTGTGTTAGATGGGGCTAAATGGAACAAAACTTGGAACACGGTGGGCAGCCAGAGCGGTAGTGTGCCGAAGAACTATTAACAAGGACGAAGGATCCTTCCATTCGAAAAAGAAGAAGCTTCTTAGAAATATTTTCCGTTTTCTTATTTCTTTCACTAAGGATATCTCTTGCTTCATTTTTTTTTTGTTCACCCTTGAAGAAAAGTTTATGGGGCAAATGAAAAAGAATATTGCAGGAAGCTTCTTCATCCTCCTTCAAAGGACAAAACGATGATGATTTTTCTCGATTTGCTGCTCTCTATGTAATAAAGTAAACTTTTAAATCAAAAGAATATGGGTAAGGGTATTCTTATGAAAGTTTTGTACCTACTTTGACAATTGAAAGCAACAAAAAAAGAATTAAATAAAAAAGATGTTGTGTACCCAAACTTTTTGAAGATTTTCGCTTGTATTTTTCTTTGTCCTCTCTCTTAATGGAGATGTCAATGTGACATAGACTTTATGTTGTAATTGAAAAACAATCCAGACTTAAAAACACTCTTTTGAAAAAGGAAAATATCTCATGTGACAATTTTTCCACATACAACTTTAAGCCTCTCTCTGCACTCCTCCCTCTATATATGTATACTCGTAATACCCAACATTTACTTTTCCGGACCAGAATTTAAAAAAATAAACTTCTTCCAGTTCAATTACTTTTGCTTTGTTAATTGTATGTATATTATTTGTTGGTATGTATTTACGCTTCATTTTCTTTATTATGAGAACTTAGCAGATGTTCATCATTTAAAAATTACCAACACTTCTTACGGCTTCATAAACTTTTCGAAATACCAAAATCCACAGGTGTTGTGATTCGGTAAATCGATTTTCAACTGAATGTATGTTCTTGCAAAGCTACCAAAAGGTTAGTGTTTATTGTATTTCGTTAGTGTCAGGTTTTTGAACAGAAATATCCAGGCCTAGTAATGATACATCATCTTTGCTGCTTGAAAAAATTTGGGGGGGTGTGAAATTTGTGTTCAGTCGGTCTTAGAACAGCAAAAAATCGGAAGAGCTATTAATATTTGTATCAATTTAAATGCATAACATTTAGAAACGTGGTACCCGTGGCATGATTGTTAGTATACGTTGGATTGTCATGCGAAAGGTCTTGGGTTCGATACCTGCCTGTGCCACCTAAAGTTTTTCTCACGGGTACTGCCTTTTGCGAGGGATTGACAAATTCTCCAAGAGTAATTCTTGTCATGAAAAGTGCTTTCTCAAATTAGCCGTTCCCCTCCATCCCTGCAATTACTCGCACACAGGAATGGTTAAAATTGTAAGTCATTTGGCCCTGGTTCTATACGGACTTTGGCACCACCTAATTTATTTTTATTTTAATAGTTCCAAACCCAAGGTTCCAGGCTCAAGGCAAAACAGGGAAATGATAGGAGAAGATACAACGTCGAACGGCTACAATTGCGAGAGATCGCCAAATCCTTCTCCTACCGAAACACAAGTAACCTCTCTCGAAGTCCTCTGCCTCCAACATAGTGAATCGAGAACCAGCGGCAACATTGCCCAGATGCAATCAGAGAAGCCGCCTCTGACGTGCTGGGTTTCAAGCATCCACCAACAAGAAACCCCTGGTTTGATGAGTAATGTCGGCAGGCAAATGCAGCCAAACAACAGACACTCAAAGTGGCTCTTCATAGAAGGATAAAACCTGCTCACGAGCTCTATGAACAGAAAAGGAGCGAGGAACGCCGACTTCGCAGAAGAAAAAGAGAGCACATGAGAATCATGAGGTTGCAGGTGTTAAGAGGTTCAAAAGAAGGAATGAAACTCGAAAGTTTTATGAGCAGGTGAAACGAGATTCACAAGTACATAAACCTCGAACCGAAGCCTGCGAAGGCGAAAGTGGAAACATCATAGTGCAACCGCAGTCATTGCTGAGGATATGGAAGGAATACTTCTACTATAGAAGAATCAGTCTACTTGACATTGCTTACAAAATCTTCACATTACGGCAGATCCTGGAAAAAACCCAAGAAAATTAAATTGACACCCGCCATCTCTTAATCTATTTCAAGGCCGTCTATGACAGCATCTACAGACGAGAGCTGTATAGAGCCATGTATAGTTTTGGCATCCCTGCCAAACTCGTCCGTTTGAGAATTCGTAATGTTCCATAAAGGTTGGAAACAACTTAACAGAACATTTCGATGTCAAAAAAGGCTTTAGAAAAGGTGATGTACTGTTTTGCGATATCTTTAACATCGTACTTGAAAAAATTGTGCAAAGCTCACACGTCAACACTTGAGGCACTATTTTTCAAAAGTCTGACTTTGTCTACCTAGGCTCTGCTTTGATAACAGAAAACAACACCTGTATGTCTAGCTAGGGACCGAGCTAGATGGAGAAGTTTGTTGGGTGAGGCCTTATTTCACACAGGACTGTAGCGCCATCTTAAGTAAGTAAATAAGTAAGCATATGGAATTAATAGTAAACTTCTGTTTTTTAGGAATATTAATTTATTTAACATTCAACAAATTTTGAAAAATTAATTGTTCTTTACACGGCTTTTTACTACAAAAAAGGCTTGTTCTCTTATCATAAACTGTCTTTTTCGATCTTATGAATGAAAGTTTTCTCCATTCACCCTAGGACTAAAACTATAAGAAATAGTCAATTTTCGGAAGTTAACAAATAAAGACATTGAAGTTTATGAACCTGATATTCAACACATATTTCAAGTTATTGTGGGACTTTGATTAAAGACTCCAACATGTTTGAAGTTACCAATAATTTGTTTGATCTTAAAAAAAATTTATTAGGTACTCTGGATAGGCAATTATATCGTTGTATTGAAATTTTACATCTGTATTATTAACATTTTTAATCGATTCCCCGTGGATACAACAGTCCAAAAAATATTAAATGAACGTATTTATTATAATTCCATGGGTTTTATTTAACATAACAAACATAACAAAAATACAGTTACATACTTCCAAAATGCATGACGTATTTAGCATAAATTACTAACTTCTTAAAAGTATAATAACCATAAAATACATTAAACATAGAAATGGTACATAAATCCATTTGTGGTAATCATATGGCACATTCCTCTTCTGAGTTCAATGGTCTTATAAAACAAGGCACAAATTAAGAACTGCTTTAGTTTTCCTCTATTCATTAAAGTTCTGGACGAATAAATTAGATATTACCCCTGATGTCTGTGTATAAAAATTCACAGTTTATCTAAACATCTAGTTCAGTTTTCGCAAGACATCGAGGTAGCAAGACGCACAAACATGAGATCATTCTTTGTAAGTTAGAACAATAAATTTAGCTAAGCCTATAAGTTTTTGACTGTGAACTTGTGTTTTATTTTTTAGATTCTTGGATTATTAGCTGCATCAGCTAGTGCTGGTGTGTTGTCTGGTTACAACTATGGTCCAGGAGTATCAGGCATCCGTGAGGAGATTTTGCCCGCATCAGGAAGTTCTTTTGGACACAAAGCAGGACACTACAACAGCGGCAGCTACAGCAATGGTGGAATCATAAGCTCGGGAAGCAGCAGTTTAAACAACGGTCACTACCAACAATACTCTATTGGTATTGATGATCTTGACTACGTTCCTCAGTCCGTCCAATACAGCAAACAATTCTACCATTTTGACGCCCCAGCTGAAGCTCAATTAGAAGGAAGAATCACCAAGCAGTTGAGTAACACTTTGAAGAAGAACCTCCAAGTTGTATTCATTAAGGCCCCAGAAAATAACGTTGCCACCAATGCCGCACTTCAGTTGGCTAAGCAAGCTATCGAACAAAAGACCGCTATATATGTTCTCTCTAAGCAACACGATGAAGCTCAATTGGTGGGACAACTCCAACAAATCCAAGAGAATGTACAGACCGCTCCTGAAGTTCGTTTTGTAAAGTACAGGACCCCCGAAGATGTTCAACGCGCCAAGCAATCCATCCAAGCTCAATATGACAACGTCGGAGGAGTTTCTGAAATTTACAACGGTGGATACGCCCCAGTTTTGAACTACGCTAGCGCTGGCAAGCCATTCCAATTCGTTTTCGGAGAACCAAACAAGGCATCTGGCAAATACTACAAGACAGTTTACAACAAATCAGGACCCTTAAACCTTAGCTCTGCTCAATCTAGCGGAACCGAAAGCTCCACTTCAGGATCAGGATCAGCTAACTTCGCTCTAGGCGCAAGTGGATCGGGAAGCTTCACTTCAGGATCAAAATCAACAAAACTCGCCTCAAGCTCAATCCTTAGCTCCCCTCAAACAATTGGAACATCAAGCATCATTTCTGAACCTGCACCCGCCAACATCAAATCCGAATCAAGCTTTAGCTCCCTATCTTTTGGATCATCAAGCAACTTGGGTTCAGCATCTGGAGCAGCACAATTGAATGAAGCCGCTAGTTCTGATAGTTCTTCAAACATTTCCGGAACCGGATCTTTCATCTCTAGTGAGTCGTACTTGCCTCCTCTCAAAAAATGAACGCGAAATCTAATGACACAGTATTTTCATTCAAAGTATAATAAATAAATCAACATTAAAAACTAAAATAGTCTTAATAGTTTCTCTCTTCGCACATGTTAACAATACGAGTATTAGTTTCAGAGTGCAATGAACCAACGTTATTAGTTGGCTTTTAAATTTGAATAGGAATTGCTATTAATTTACATATCGGATCTCAAGGGCTTTAAACAATAATAAATAGGCGATGATTTTGCATGATCTACATATATTACGATTTAATGTTAAATTAATTAATTCAACTTAATTAAATTGACGTAGTTTGTTTAATTTTTGCATCAATTCTCGATAAATTGGTCGTTTGAAAATAGAACGAAATGCGTCAGAAAAAAAACTCAGGGTGTGGATGGGAAGACACGTTTTACATAATTTTATTTAAAATTATTCAAAATGAAGAATGCATTCTTAACAAAAAAGTTTAACATACACTAGACACGACTGAGGTGTTTCATTCCCTTCAATTTTTTTGAAATAGTTTTAATGGATTGTTTTTTTTTTATAAATCGTAAATGATTTTTACTTTCATCACACTTCTAAAGATATGCGGAAATGTTTCTAATATTAATTTTTATAATATATTCGTTCTCGAAGGAATATTGGTAAAAATAATTTTTTACTTAATTCAACTTATTATTATATATATACTTTACAACTTATTATATATTATTTTTCATATAACCTTGTTCTGCCTTTTTCTGAAAGAATTTCTTAAGGCTCCTGAATCTTTGTGGGGTCAAAAGTCCAGTTGTCAGAGATGGAGGGGACCTATAGTTTTAAGCCGAATCCGAACGGCTAACTTGAAAAACCACTTTTCATGACATGAATTACTCTTGAAGGACTTGTCAAATCCTCGCAATAGGCAGCACCGGTGAAAAAAAAACTTTAGGTGGCACAGGTAGGGTTTGACCAAGACCTATTGCATGACAGTCCAACGCCCTTTTTTTTAAATTCATTTTTATTAATTCATTCTTAAAACTATCTTAAAACTAGACAAAAACTCATACTAACTAACACTAACTAACTAACTAACTGGTCCCATACGGACACTCTAAGTTAAACAATAATACTTAATTCTAATGCCTTTCGGCTCTAAGATCTATTTTACTGTATAATTAATTTTATTTTTTTTTATTTATTAGAAAATTTAAAAAAAAATGATTTCCATTAATTTTTTTTAATTGTACTTAAAAACTACTTAAAATAAAGTCCTTAATATAAAACTTAAAACTAACTTAAACTACCTATTCTACCTATAAACTACTTAAAACTAAAACAACCACAGCAGCAAATCTAGGTTTATTGTTTTTATTTTTCATTTGTTTTTGTCGTGTTTTGTTTTTCATTTTTTTTATAGGTACTTTTTTTTTATTTTTATTTTATTTTTTGTATTGTTATTATTTTTTTTTTTAAATTATTTGTTTGTGCCACCATGCCTATTCTACTTAAAACTAAACCCTAAAACTATAAAACAAGTATGTAACCCGCCCAAGGCTTAAAACCCCATCCATACTACCCACTATCAAGTGCCGATTGAAGCCACCAAAACTAGTTCTCCTGCTTCACTCATCAGTTCGGTCCCATTCGGACACAGCTCTACTGAACCGAAGGAGCTCTGCTCCGCCTTGTGCCATGACGTTCCGATTGTACAGGAGTCGCCTATCCACGATTCGTGTTCTGACGTGGTAGATTAGCGGAACTGTCAATCTATCCTTTATCAGACCGCATCTATCTAAAAAGAGGAATGTCTCTCTGGAGTCCAACGCACTAACAATCACGCCACGTGTACTACTCCTAAATTATGAACTTATCACCCATCCAAGTAGAACCAAAGTTCATATAAAAAGTTTAAACATTTTTAGACCACATAAGTGAGCCATGGTCTATAATGAAAAAAAAAATGTATTACGTTTTGCCGTGCAGGGGGTATGCAAAGGTGAAGCTTGCTCTACAAACATTTGTCAGCTTTTACACGTTGTAACTTAAAATGTTTGCTTTCTTTCTGATCAATTTCCAGTAAAATATTCTATAGGAAGTTATTGCAATTTAAGTTATGAAAAAAATTGATTTTCTATACTCAAATATCTTTTCAAAAATTTAAAATATTGGCTTCAAACTGATTTCTTGTAAAGTATATATTTTTAAATTGTGTTAAAAATCGAATTGACAGTTTTCGTACAAAAAATAAAAACCTAAAAAACATTACTTAAAGTTTTTTTAAAAATTGATATTCGGTTCTCGATATCTCGTAAATAAATGAAGGTGTTGACTTCAAAATGATTTCATTCGGTGATAAATTTTCTTAGAAAAATCCAATTTGCATTACATGTTTACAACTGAAATAAAAACATTCAAGAAATGCTAATAACATTGCTAAAAATTGTTCTTCTACTAAAAATCTCGTAAGAAAAAATAGATTTTGAAATCAAACTATTTCATCATAATTATGCAAAATATCGTTGGTAATATTAAGTTAATTTCTTAGAATAATTCAACTGACAACTTTTTCAACGAAACACGAAAACCTATAAACCTTTTAATCAATACTAATCGATAGACGGGATGGGAAGTTATGAGTGTGGGTCGCATCCAAGCCTCTATTTAATATTGAAATAGATTGTTAATTCAGCTAAAGTATGGACATTTGACCCACTTACTTAAAAACAGAATTATAAACATATGATTCACTGCTTTCTGGACTTTTGGTAAATTCGGGTGGGTTATATGTAAGTTCATAATGTATATGTATGGACTTTTAACTCACCTAAATGATTCATAAGTCTATTATGGATTTTTGGCCTATAGACTTTTAACAAAGCGTTCCTGAATAATGGAAATACTACGTATGCTTCTCATTTTTAACTTCCCATAGGAAGTTATTGTAATGGGTCCGATTTGTCAAATTGAAAATTTTGACATTTCTCGACGTTTCAAGGTCCCTAGAGCCAAAATAAAAGATTTTTAGAAAGATGTCTGTGCGTGCGTGTTTACGTCCGTTCGTACGTCCGTATGTCCGTACGTCCGTACGTTCGCGACGTTTTTTTCGTTGTCCATAGCTCAAGAACCAAAAGAGATATAGACTTCAAATAAATTTTGTTATACAGATAATAAGGCAAGAAGATGCAGAAAGGGCTCTCAAGAAAATTGCGTGGGTGGTTTTTTTACCATAGCAGTTTAAAAAAGGTGAACATTTTGGTTAAACCTAAATATCTCATGAACCAATGATGCTAGAGACTTGAATTAAATTTTATATTATATATTGTAACGTGATACAAAGTACTAGTATATTTTTAGAAAAAAATCCAATTAACGGTTTTTTTATAAATAAAAAAAAAACTGAAAAAAAATTTGTCACCTCGAAAATTTTACGACTAAAATATGATTTCATCTCTAAAACAATTTTGTGCAACGAAGAAAAATGTTTTTGACATCTGATAAAATTTTGAGAAAAATTTTATTGACAGTTTTTTTTATAAAAAATAAAAACCTAAACAAAAATTACTCAAAGTTGGTAAAAATTGAATTTCGACTGAAATATCTTTTCAAAAACTTGAGATTAAGGCCACAAACTTATTTTATCTTATAAGAAATATTGTTTTCAACATCAGGAAACATTTTGAGAAAAATCGAATTGACAGTTTTTTTACAAAAAATAAAAACCTAAAAAAAAAAAAAATTTATAAAAGTTGGTAAAAATGGATGTTCGACGCAAACATCTTTTCAAAACTTTGAGATATTGGCTTTAAACTGCTTTTATATTTCTAAAAATATTGTTGTCAACACGCAGTAAAATTTTGAAAAAAATCGAGTTGACAGTTTTTTTACAAAAAAATTAAAAACCGAAAAAAAAATTTAACAAAAGTTTTTAAAAATTGATTTTCGACTAAAATATCTTTTCAAAAATTTGAGAGAATGGCTTCTAACTAATTTTAACTTATAAAAAATATTGTTTTCAACATTAGGACAAATTTTGAGAAAAATAGAATTGACAGTTTTTTTTTACAAAAAATAAAAACCTAAAAAAAAGCAATAAAAATTTACTTTCGACTAATAGCTTTTAAAAAATTAAAAATATTGGCTTCAAACTTATTTTATTTCACAGAAAATATTGTTTTCGATGTTCAGTAATTTGTTTATAAAAATCCAACAGTCCCTTTTTTCATAACAAAATAAAACCTACAAAAAATAGTACGCAAATTTGGTAAAAATTGATTCATATAGACAAACTCGACAGACGATATGGGAAGTTATCAGTGTGGGTCGCATCGCAGCCTTTTTTTTTCAATTTTCATTTGTCTGGTTTTAAAATGAATATAAGAAACAAAAATTATACGATAAACGATCTAAAAAATTGATTAATGGGTTATTGCGAGTGTCAATATTATGCAAGACTTGTTTGGAGATATGATTTAAGGGGCACTATAATTATTGTTTAAGACTTTATCCAAGGCTGGAGAGATTATAATGAAATATTGTCAAATAGTGAAGATCATTGTAGAACAACCGTAACATGAGGTAACGTTTCGTGGAATAGAGGCAGTAAATTGTCGAACAAACGTTCATGGGAAGTAAAATAAGCTACGCAAATACAAACCAACCGCTATACCTATCTTTGTAGTACCCGTGGCGTGGTGGTTAGTGTGTAGGGCTGTAACGCCAGAGGAGTTGGGTTTAATCCCTGCCTGCGCCACCTGAATTTAAAAAAAAAAGTTTTCACGGGTACTGCCTCTTGCGAGGAATTGACAAATTCTCCAAGAGTAATTCTTGTCATGAAAAGTGCCTTTTCAAATTAGCCGTTCGGATTCGGCTTTAAACTGTAGGTCCCCTCCATCCCTGACAACTTTACTCGCACACAGGAATGGTTGAGAGTTGTAAGTCACTAGGCTCTAGTTTTCAATGGATTGTTGCGCCACCTAATTTATTTTATACCTATCTTTGCTGATAATCCACCGTAAACTACTAATACAAATTATCAAAAACAATTTATAATTTAAATATAACAATTTTTTAAGACAATCGTAAGATGCTTCAATTTCAATGCTTAATTCTAGTATGTTAAGAAAACGTTACGCAAATCTGTCTCACTGAAATTATTATTTAAGAATAAATGTTAAAATATGCTTTGATATTTTACTCCTTTTTTTAAATTGACATATCTTCTTTTTCTTTCACAAAGCATTTACAACTACAGATTTCCATTTTTGTCACCAATCCGTTTCTCGCTTAAAGTCATATTCTTCTATTAAATGAAAATCGTCGATAAAGGTTAGCGCATGTTGAATTTTTTGTACGCCACATTTTCGAACTAAGTAAGTAACAAAAAATTATTCTGAATTTCTTGCAATAAATTTATATTCAAGAGATAACACATACAATACACATTTCAATTTGCTTGGGCTCGATACGCTTCCAAGATGATACAATTCTGTATTGCTTTCAAGTTTAGATACCCACAAGCGGGTATCCTTGCTTGTTGTAAATGTTTTTCCTTAACGCGAACTATATCTCTTAGGCCGTATCTTAAAAAAGAGATTCGGTATTAATAAATTAATTATGGTGTCAAATTCATTTCTGCTATAAATAAACAACGTAATGAACATGTAAATGAAAACAAGGTACATTACACTCGTAAACCTACATATGTATATGGATACTTACGGTAGTATATATTTGTATACTTATAGCTATAGATAGGTATGATTTTTGTTAATGCTTGTGTAATTGAGTGAGATCCAAAATTAGATAAAAAATTAAGGACATGAATATTCTTAGAACTGATGAGGATGACGCAAATAAGTTCAAGAATTAAACAAGAACCTATTTTAAAGAAGCCTTATGACGTCATATCACGTTGCCCTAGTCATGCATGATACCAGATAAAATATGTACAATTACATGATATACATACATCATACAATACGTATTTCAAATAAGTAAATGATATGGAATTGTTTTCCCAATAATACCATATTTATTGTCATGGCATATTGATTTTAAACAAATCCAATATAAGAACAGGTTTCCAATAAATTTAACATTTTATTATTATCTATTCTCACTCACTAAGCCAAAGGATTGGTTTTCTCTTTTATGTTGTCTTAGATTATTCAAGTCATAAAAGTAGATATGTTTTAAAATTCATTTAATTAAAATGCTTTATAATATATGTATATTCGATTATATGAGTTAAGTTCGATTTAATTAAATAAAAGCATTTATAATAATACTAATTAAAGCTAGCTCCGTCTTTCAGCTCGTTATAATATTGTTTTTCATTCAATTGTAGTTTTGAAGATTAAAATGAAATGTGTCCAAAAATTAAAGCAACATCGAAATAAGAAACTAAACCACTACCTAAGCTCATTAAAATCAACCCAGCATCACTAAAACCAAATGTAAAATCAAGTTTCCATTCCTCAAGGTGTAATCTATACCAAGTTCTCAGAATTTAGAAGAACTGACAATTTAATTTAGTTTCAGAATTCCTTTTATTTCTACAGAATCGAGTACACTTGCTGAAAACCTGTCACTGAAAAAAGTAAAAAACTTCGTTCTCCGTGATTCTCATTAAATTAAGGCACAACATCGTAAGAGATTTAGGAAACAGTTTTATCGTGTTGTAAAAAACGTGTTCGGGACAACATAACGCGAGGAACCGTTTTGTTGTAAATTTCATCCTTAATTTGAAAATGTTGATATGATATTTTGTAGGTATTGTAACACTAAAGCGCATAAATGGTGTCAAGTTTACATTAATTCTTAGACACTCTTTATAGTGATTTATTTAAATAATTAATCAAAAAACAAACAAATTCAAAAATGTAAAAATTCGTTTTTGAATATCTAAGACTTATTAACGCTTGAGTTTTGTCTTTCATTGTCCTTTCAGTTTACACCTCTGCCCCTCAATATATTATCCCCTACATGTGAAGTTTATTTTAATTTAGATTTACGTTAATATCCCAAACACGATCTCTATTATTTTATTTAAGTTAACTTGTTTTGATCTTCAGGTTTATTCACGAACAATTTACATTTTGCAAAGTAGATAAACTTAATCAAAATATTATTAAGGTATGACTGATTCGATACATATATAATTAAAAATGACTTTGATATCTACATAGAGTATACAAATATTTGTTTTGTTCAATATAGAAGTACTAATTACCATGTCAATTTCAGAAGTTCTCTCATTAATATGTTTAAATTTATATACGAACGAGCAAACCGAACAATATAATCTTCTTGATTTTGTGTAAACACATAGCAAAGTTAAAAATAACTAACTTAGATGGGATTGTTATGTTAAAGTTAATTAAGTATTAATTACAAAAGCTCACTAATAGCTAAAACTTGTTATAAGACTTAAATAATACATGTACATATATACAAAAACAAAAATCGATTGATTTTTTTTCTCACGGATACGGATTACTGCCCCTTGCCAGGAATTGACAAATCCTCTAACAAAGAGTATCTGATGCAACACAAACCAAAAATATAACTTTGGTAGAACATTGTTGGTCACTTCTACTCCTCACCTGCCAACAATAATAAGAATGAGCTGGAAAGGAAGTCTTAGGCTTGTAGAGACTCTCCCATTCTCCACGAGTTTTCGCACCATCGAATTTAATTTGGTTTCATATTATGTTCAAGTGATTTATTGATGGTTTCTTTTTTTTTCTGTGAATTATTTCCGTCATGCCAAATTAGAATTATTATGTTGATTTAAATTGTAGTATACTTTGGACTTTGGGGAGTTTAAATAATAATAAGAAAAAGTAATAAAATAATTTCAAAAACAAATGTCAATGTTAAGATAAAATTCGGTAAAATCTAAGTTGGCAATTTTATACATAATGGGAAAATATGCTGTTCAAACAAGAAGCTTTAAATAACACTTAAGCAAAGTTTCAATACGTATTGTAAGGTAAATTTAACCTCAACCACTTAACCTCTTAAAGAATTCATTAAAATAAGACTCTTCAAACATCATACTTTTAATTTATTCGTTGTTATGATAGTAATTTTTTAAAATTATTTAAAGCTGAGATGACGAAAATTATGTAATTTTTCTATTCTATTTAAGAACATATTGTGGTTAAAAATAAACCTTTTCATTGAGTAACTTTCCATTAAAGAATATTTAATATATGTACATTTATTTTTTAAATAGATATGCAAAAAATGATCAGTGTTAATTTTCTGATGTTTTTGCAGACATAGGGAGGGCATTGTATCTTATAGCAAAACAAAGGTTTAATTTATTCAAAATTGGGCGTGCTTGTGTTAAAGAAATAAAATAAAAATAGAAAATAATTATCATTTCTAAATATAGTCAAATTGGATAATGATTTGAAAATTTTTTGATTTGTTTCTTTTTGCGGTTTTCATTTTATTTTTGTATAAAATTATGAATTTCAAGTAGATTTATATTCATTAACCTTTAAAAATGTAAAGCATATGTTTGATTTTTGTTTTAACGTTTTAACATGTTTCGTTGATGTTCAAGTCATTGATATGCTGAAGTCATAGGTTTTTCTCGGTTCAGTTGACATATGCAAAACAAATTTCTAACAAAATCATAGACAAAAATATGCAAACAAATTTTTCCAGTTTTAGTGAAAAAATAAACTAAAAATAATCAAATTAATAAATTATTAGATAAATAAATAATCAAATTAATTAATTTAGACCAACAAAAGATATTGATGCAAATCTTAGACCTTGAACTTGATTTTGATAGAACTTTATAAAATTAGAGTAAACATATACTAATATGGTTTGTTGAAGGTCATCAAGAAAATGTTTAGCATTTGTTAAAGTCTTTTGCTTAACATTATTGTTAAGAAAACAACAAATTTCGTATGAGCTAGGCTCATTATTTAGGAAAACATAGACTTTAGATTTCAGCGAGTGATTCGAAAAAAATTAAAAGAATTATGTAAGAGTAAAGTATTTTTTTTATTGTGACCCAGTTTTTTTATAGACTTAAAACACTTAACTGTAAAAAATAATGTAATAGAAACGCTTTATAAACTTTAGGTGAGAGACTTTAGTTTTTTAGCTATGTTTTATGCGTTCATGAAGTTGGAATTTAATTTTCTTAATTTTTGTTTTTATTTTATATTAATTTTTTAAATTATATATTTTTATTTTGAAACCGAATACATTCAGATTAATTAAGTTTAATTTTGTATGTCTCTACATTGAGGAAATCGTTTATAGTAAAAGTTAAGTTAAGCCCTGCGAGGAGCTCTTATGAATTTTGGAATCTAGCTCATATTTTAAATAGTAAAAAGTATACTGTTGATGTCTGATTAAGCCCTGAAAATTTTCCTAACCATTTTCAACAACTCTTGAACCCTACACCAATGAATCCGTTGAAGTTTCGCTATGCTTCACCTGGCTTCTACGAACCTGTCCTGAACTCACCGCTTTCGGAAGAAGAGAGAGTTCTTATAGATGAATCAGTTTAAGGAAGCGCCCATACATATAAAAGGTAGTACTTATGACCCATCGAACTAGAAAGGTATTTCCTTCCTCAATGCCAAAAATACAATTTTCACTGCTGCACTCCAAAATCGACTTAAAATTCTGGATAGTTTCAAAAATTCTGTTAAGTGAGATCCAAGCTGGTTTAAGATTTGCATATTCCACCTACATTTGTGCTAAAAAGTATTTCTGAGGCATTTCTACCAAGAAATACAAAATGTTATGTTCTTTTTGTAGATTTCAAAACGCGGCTTTTAATACCGTGGATCGCTATGATCTTATTTACAAACTACACGCACTTGGTATGAATCAAAAGTTTGGAAAACTAATTCAAAGACACAAACTCAGCAACTTGGAATGGAAAAAGTAAATCTAAATAAGGCTGCACCCTTAGTCCAGATCTTATCGCTCTTTATATGAATCACTTATTAAACTGTTTTCCGGAAAATATAAAACTTATGATTACCAAGTTAAGAAAATATTGCAATCTGTGGAACCTTGTTGTCAGTCTGAACAAATCCAAAATCATGATAGTAAAGAAGGGAAACGGAAGAAAAAGTTCGAACGAGAAATGGTTTTATGATGGAAATCCTGTTGAAGTTGTAAATGAGTACAAATATCTTTGGAGTACTGACCATGCGGAGTATGAAAATGGATAAGCATTTCAGTGAAAAATTAAAAAAGGAAAAAATTGTTATGAATGCAACTTGGAGAATTGCTTCAATAACAGCCATAAACCACATTAGCAATTGGCGCGTTTCTGAAGCCATTGTGTAGTCTCTTCTTTTGGGGAGGTAAGGCATACGAAGCAGTTGAAAAACTTTTGAGGTTCTTTATCAAAAGAACTTTTCATCTTCTGCCAAACTCGCCATACTACATGATAATGTTGGGGACTGGGATGCCGCCACTTTTCGTCAAAATACTTAAACTTCAAATCGATTATATTCTTCGTGTTATGCACATGCCGAATCACCATCACCTAAAAGGATCACTACGCATATGCTTCGCAATAGAAGAGAATGTTTTGAGAAATGGCATGAACTAGCAGAAACATGCGATATGGATCTAAATTTAAGTTCAAAGGAACCAAGTACTTGGAAACCATTGATGTATGAGTTGATCATAAAAGCAGATCTAAGATGTCGATCTAAATACGAAGAAGAAGCTAGAAGCTCTCTCCATCGATCAATATAAAATCGTCTTGATTATTCTCTTAAGAAAAAAATTATTTTCGAGATGAGAACGACAGAGCCAAAATCTCACTAATGTTCCGACTACAAGTGGAATTATTTGATCTAAATTTCGTACTACATACAAGCAATCACCAGTCTTATGTGACTTTTAATTTTTAAAAAAATGCCAATTTCAAATCATAGGAATGAAAAATGTTATAATTACTAACTTAAGAATTAATTAATTAGATTGTCAATCTAGCAGACTGCAGAGTCATGGTGAATAATTTGTTTAATATATTTTAAATTGTAACCAATCTTTAACGAAATTAATTCATAAAATCTAATCCAAAACTCTTCGAAGCTAAACCGAATTAACATAGCAGATGAGTGAAGTACAAGAGTACATTCATTGATAAAAGGATAATTAGAGTAACTAGAAACGTGGCTAAATTGGAGTTCCTTTAAAATTTTAAGCAAAACTTTGTTGAAATAAAGTTTAACATTCATCTGCTTACTAAAAGTAAAAACACCCTGAAATCCAGCCTTGAGGTACACTTTTTGCAATTGGCACAAGCCAGGATGTTTGATTTTTAACACTCAAACATTTAGGGAGTCTAAGCTTTCATTTTATACCTCATTTATACAGTCGGCTGATGAGGTTGGTTTGTTCCAAAAATATCGTATTTCAATGTGGGCAAGCGGTTAGGCCTAAGGTTTTTCTGCCCGCCTAGCTGATTTGAAATCTGTAAGCAAAACTCAATAGCCTCGTAACAGATTTTTTCATTCGGCGGATGAGTAAGTTAGCCCTGCAGTTTTGTATATCCACGTCATGTCATGCGCTATGTATTTCTGGCACTCAATCCTGGTCGGCTTATGAGATAGGGACCCCTACAGTCGCCTCCTGGACTAATTGTTTTAAGTCACGAAGATGTGATGAATTTTATTCTTATATCTTCAGTCTTCGACTAACTTCTCTCTGAGTCGGTTGTAGATTATTTCCTAAAATGTCTAAGATTTGTGCAAATTGCAATCTACCCATTAAACGTTCCCAAAGTTCTGAATCCGTAGAGTGTGGTTTTTACTGCGGTCGTCATTTTCATAAAAATTGTGTTCAATTATCGGATGATAACTTTAAATCTTTAATTAATGCAAATATATTCTGGAAATGTAACTCTTGTGTGAACATTAACCTTTCCACCTTTTTTCTTAATTGTCATGAGCTCTCCCTAAGTGTGAGTGAGATAAAAAATGATTTAAGTGCTCTCAAATCGGTTCTTACCATTAACTCTCCTAAACGAAAAACTGCAAAAAAAAATTCTAAAATCAATGAAAAAGAAACTGAATCCCCTTCCCCCTACGTGAATCACCATCACGATTCCCAAAAGGCTGATCTGCCATCATCCGCCCCCAGCCTGCCTATGGTAGTGGAAAATGTTAAAAACCCATCAAAAGTATCATCTGCCTCATCTCATTTTTCTGAACCGCAAAATCCAACTAATTCTGACTCTCAGTTCCCGGTTCTAAATAGTAACAACTCTGAATGGAAAACAGTGCATTCGAATAAAAAGTCAGCAAAGCCAATTTATTCAAAAAAAATTATTGGAACTGACACATCAGCCTCTCTCTTTGCTATACCCAATTATAAATGGCTTCACTTATCTAAATTCAACAAAGACACGAAATCCGAAGATATTATTAGCCACATATAAAAAAAAAACTGATATTCCAGCAAATAAATTTAAATGCTATCCGTTAATTAAAAAAGAAACTGATTTTTCAAAACTCAAGTTCATAACATTTAAATTGAGTGTTCCTGCGTCTAAATATTCGATTATCATGGATTCCTCTATCTGGCCATGCTCTGTCCAAATAAAAAAATTTGTCTCGCGAGAAAACAAAAATGAAATAAATAAACCCTCATCTCAGTCAACGAGAACTTCTTCGTCATCATCATTATCATTAACACAGTCAACATTGCTGCCGTCGTCGTCGCCACCACCGTCATCATCATCCCCACCAACACCACCACCCGCCCTTCCATCAACACAACAGCCGCCACTCAATGTCAATTGACAATCAAAATCTACAACATCTTCTAAACTAAATTGCTCTCCGTCGTACTCTTATCAGTGTTCTGGTAATTATTATCAGCTGTTCGGCTATTACCAAAACGTCGGAGGAATGCGCACAAAAATTCAACAAATGTTCTTGTCTCTGTCATCTATTCAGTATGATTTCGTTGCACTCACCGAAACTTGGTTATCCATTGACCATCTTAATGCTGAAATCTGCAACAACAATCACTATTCTCTTTTTCGTAAAGATCGTTGTTCTCAGACTACTGGTTTGGAAAGAGGTGGAGGTGTGCTACTTGCTGTCTGCTCTACATACGTATGCATTGAAATGAGTTTGCCTTCTTCTGCTTCTTCTTGTCCGTACGACATTGACCAAATTATAGTCAAAATCATATTTGAAAATAAATACGTATTATTTATTGTTGTAAGTTATATTCCACCCAGAAGCTCATTAGATTTGTATAAAATTCATGTAAATAATTGTAATTGCTATTTATCTAAACTAAAAAATAATGAACATATAATTATTGTTGGAGATTTTAATCTTACTAATATTGAATGGGTTTTTGATCCCGAAGAACAACAACTGTTATCATTTAATGTTAACACAGATTTTGAATGTGAAGTAATTGATTCTTTTGCAAGTTATGACTTGATTCAATTAAATTGTTGTAAGAATAATTTAAATCGTATTCTTGATCTTGTTTTTGTCGATAGAGAATTAAACATATCAGTTGATAAATCACTTTATCCTATTTTTCCTAACTCTGTTCACCATTAAGCTCTTAATGTTAATTTTTTATTCTACAATTATTTCAAAAGCACAAATTGTAATAAATTTAAATTTAAATACGCAAAAGCTAACTACACAGACATTGCGAGTTATTTGGCGGGTGTACCGTGGCGCTTAAATTATAACTCTATGAATTTGTTTGATTTTTATAATTTCTTCATTGATAATTTGAAAGCGGCAATTGATATGCATGTCCCAAAAGTAAAAATTAATAAAAACTCAAAGCCTCCTTGGTTTAACAAGAGGCTTTGTAACTTAAGTAATAAAAAAAAAACAAGGCTTACAAAAGGATACGCACTTGCGAAAATAATATCGAATTAAAAAATAATTACATTCGGCTAGCGCGAGAATTCGATGTTCTTAACAAATTTCTATATAAAAATTACATTTTATCGATTGAACCAAACATAAAAACTAATGGAAAATGTTTTTGGTCATTTATTAATAGTAAAAAAATGTCAAATGGTATTCCTAGCAGTATGAACTACCTTGGTTCTACATTTTCGGATCTTTCAAATATTTGTAATTCGTTTTCCCATTACTTCGAATCTAATAATTCGAAATCTAGTTCCGATCCATTAAGAATAGCCGAATTATCTAATCATAGTTATAAGGTTGACATAGGACAATTAGAAATTAATATTTCGGAAATCGAAGAAGGTCTTTTGAATTTAAATAACGATTGCAAGCAAGGCCCTGATGAAATTCCACCAATTATTTTGAAGAAATGTGCACTTGCTATATCTGAGCCCCCTTATTTCATCTTCAATGCCTCTCTTGGGAAAGGTGAATTTCTTTCAGTGTGGAAAAAATCATTTCTTTCTCCAATTCATAAAAATGGTCCTAAGCAGGAAGTAAATAACTACCGTCCTATTTGTAAATTATCAAGTATACCGAAACTCTAGGAGAAAATTATATGTGAAAAGTTGACATTTCTCCTTAAGGAGCATATTTCACCTTTTCAACATGGCTTTATTGCAGGAAGATCCACTACCACTAATCTTTCTATCTTTTCCAATTTCGTTTAAAATAAATTTGAAGAAGGCTACCAAATTGATGTTATCTACACTGATTTTGCGAAGGCTTTTGATAGAGTTAGTCATACTATTTTGATTGAAAAACTGAAACAATTTGGTTTTCACTCAAATATGTTGAAATGGTTGGAGTCCTATCTAAGGGATCGTGTACAATTTGTTTGTATTGATCAAGTGCTCTCTAGTCCAATTATTGTTACTTCGGGTGTCCCGCAAGGAAGCCATCTTGGTCCCCTTCTTGTTTTAATATTTATCAACGACCTGGCTGATATCTTCCTAAATTCTAGTACACTTTTATTTGCAGATGATGTAAAGTTTTTCAGATGCATAAATTCTTTAAATGATTGTATTCTTTTGCAAAATGATCTATAAAAGTTAACAGAATGGTGTACAACTAACCAATTATTCTTGAACGTTAATAAATGTCAAATTTTTTCCTTTTGTCGCAATTTTTCAAAAATTTCTTTTGATTACAAAGTTAATAACTTTGTTCTTCAAAGAGTTTTGGAAAAAAGGACCTTGGTGTATTGTTTGATTCAAAACTAAACTTTAGCAAGCATATAGAATATATTGTAGCTAAATCCAATTCAATGGTAGGTTTAATTAAATGTAATTCAAAAGACTTCAAGGACCCTTTTGTCCTTAAATCTCTATTTAACTCCTTTGTTAGATCAAACTTAGAATACTGTTGTGTGATTTGGAATCCTTACTACAATATTTATTCAAATAGAATTGAAATGATTCAAAAAAAATTTACAAGGTTTATAATTCTGAAATTAGGTTGGAACATCGAAATCCCGTCGTACTTGACTAGATGTAAACTTCTTGGAACTCAGTCACTTGAAAATAGAAGGAAAATGTTTATAAGTGACATTTTGTCGCATCATATCAAATGCCCTTTCCTTTTATCGTTGATAGATTTGTATGCTCCCTCGCGTCAAATAAGAGAACGTTGCTTATTCCGAGAAAAGGAACATAGGGTAAACTATGCTCGTAATGAACCTTTAACTCGCTGTGTTAAAGAAACTAATCTCATTTCAAATCATATTGATTTTAATTTTCATATAAACAGATACACTTTGAAAAATAATATACTTTTGTTCTATTCGAATTAATTAATCAAATCATGTTTATACGATTTTTATTTTAAACACTTAATGTTATATATTATTACGCCTATTTTTTTTTTTTTTTTTTTATATAAAGGATTTTTTATTTCTCGACCTTTTGTAATCTAATTGTAGATGTTAAGATCTCTAATTGATGTGAATAAATAAAATAAAAAAAAAAAAAAATATATGTCCTATTTCACTATTATAGGGAAACATATATTTCCCTTGAGGTTCTCTAAAATTACATTCATAAGGCATTATCTTTTAAGAAAACTGTGGGAAATATCCCTGACCCCATTTCACCCTATTCAAGAACTGTTTTATTTTTATTTCAATATACGATATAAGAAAACGTTTTGTGATCCAGAAAACCCGTTTGGAAATCTGTGATCCGAAATATGTGGAGAATCTTACAAAATTGTGTTTTTCTCGTGTTTTTCATTACATACAAATTGTTTTAACCTTTTCTAAGGATTGAAAATAGTGAAGAAGACGAAAAAAAGCAGATCCTTTATTGCTTTCAAGTATTATTGCTGCATTTCCACATCTGTCTCCAACATTTCGTTAGAAGAACTATTTGTTCTATGAACTAAATTAATGCATAAGACCATTAGTACGTCCATAGAACAAAAGTATAAGAAAAAGGGAATTTTTTATGGTTTTCAATAAAAAAGGGAAATAATAATAAAAAAAGCATAAGAACATCCGTTTTTAGTTATTGTTGTGTAGGTTTTTTTAACTAAGCTTGGAAAATGACCATCATTGTTCAACGTACAAGGACATAGCTAAGCAAAAAATAAACTTTGCAAGCAATTCGTAAGACTGTCTCTATTTCAGGTTACACGACACTACTATTTCTATAGTATCGTTCCTTGTAGGAGGCCATCAAGTATACTCTGTAAAAAGTGCAAATTCTAGTGTAGTTTTCTTAAAGGTACTTATTGGTTTTGTGATATTTTTAGAAAGCAATACTAAAATTGTTTTTCGAACTTTTTTCGATATAATTTTAAAATATTAAACAATATACAAAGCGTCCCAATAAAATATCCCATGTATCACCTAAAATTTAATTTGAAAATTGAATATTTAAGTATACGGTTTCCTTATTCAAGATGTTCAAGATCTTGTCCCTAAATTCTACTATGAACATCTTCGTTTTTTTATGTATTCGAGGCTGTCATCTCGGATTAAGAAGGTAGGAGTAACTATCTCCATAAGTACTAACAACACTAATGAAATTCTTATCTAATTTCAAGAAATTGTTGGTAAGTTGTCTTGTACAAACTGGCTCCGAAGACCATTACGACCGTGCCATTTTTATTGCTGTAGTTATGACCATGTTACTAAATCCTAATTTACCATCTTTATTTTCACGTTTCACTTAAAATATGTATTCCACTGGAGTGTGCGGTAAATCATTTTGACAACAATGAATTAAAAGGAGGTCGGGACGATTTCTGCTATTAGATACATTACTGGTACTGCATAGTACCATCACTATACGTTCGTTTCGCAATCTCAATTGGAAGGACAAAACAAGCCAAAATGTCTGCTGTAGCGTGCGCCTTCTAGAAAAGGCACCTAATTTTCGTAGTCTAATGGATCTTTTGTGTGCGATTCCTTTTGGTTGTATTTTTATATATGTATTCTATATATATATTTTTGTTACTCATTTCAAGGCATTATGTTTTCTTTTTTCAAACAGGACACAGAAGAGAAAAAAACAGAAATATAAAGAAGGAAGAACAATGATGAGTACAAAGCTGAAATGTCCATTGCCCATTTATTCAGTTGTCAAGTACTTTATTATTTTTATTTCTCATAGTTCTTGGGAAAAAACAACAAAATTAATTAAGCTTGTGTTTTTGCAATCATCAAACCAATACGAAGAAGTCTAACAAGAACAAGAACATTGTGTACTTGAATAATGATTTAGAATGCTAATCAATTCAATTCAATATTTTTTTTAATAAGATTGAAATCTCAAAAACAGAAAACTGTGGATGTGGACATCGACGACGATGGTACCGATGGAACGGGTAGTTTGAATTACGCATCTTTCAACTTTCTAACTGATTTTTTCTGAATCTTATTACATTGTTTTTTAAATAAAAGAAGTTTTGGCAATAAATCAGAACTAAAGTACCACCAGCACATTTTTTATTTGAGTCGAAAATCAGTTTTTAACACGGTAAAAATTACATTAGATCTAAGACCTAGGTTAGGTTAGGTTAGGTTAAAGTGGCTGCGGAAGCGGATATAAAATCCACACACTTAGGCCAGAAGAAAAGGCCCATTGTGATACCACATGAATCTAGAGAATTACTACCCACTAGTCGAACCATTTTGAGCTTTTTATAAAGCGAAGGAGATATCTGATATCCTTTTTAGCTAGTTCACTGGGATCATCAAAAGAGTATTCTCCCAGATGAAGTTTGCGTCTTAGTGAAAGAGGAGGGCAGGTGCAGAGGAGGTGAGAGATTGTTTCTTCTTCTTCCTCGTCCATACAGCTCCTGCAGAAGTCATTTGAGGCTACACCAAGTCGTATTGCGTGTCTGCCTATAAGACAGTGTCCCGTAAGGACACCTATTAGGGAGCTAATATGAAGTCTGCTTTGAGATAACAAGTCTCTAGAGCGCTTTAGGTCCAGTGAAGGCCATATTAGTTTTGTGGTTGCGCATGTTGGTAAATTGTACCACCTAGAGTTTGCTATCTCGAAAGCTGTTTCTTTTAGCAGAAGTTTACATGTAGCTATCGGTATACCTATCTTCTCCCTTTTAGGTGAAATAGGTAAGACTGTTCCATTTTTAGCGAGTTCATCGGCTCTACAATTTCCTGCGATGTCTCTGTGGCCCGGCACCCAGCATAGGTGAATGTTAAATTGTTGTGCCATCTCCATAAGAGACGATCGACAATCGAGGGCCGTTAGAGATTTGCTTGAGACGCCGTCAAGAGACTTGATAGCAGCCTGACTGTCAGAGAAGATGCGGATATCAGAAGTTGATATCACGTTTTCTCTTAGCCAGGAGAGAACCTCTTTGATCGCTCAAATTTCCGCTTGGGAGACGCTACAATGATTAGGGAGGCGGAATGAGATGCTTAGATTAAGCTTTTCTGAGTACACACCACCACCAACTCCGTCATTTGTCTTGGATCCATCTGTGTAAAAATGGCTGCTTTTGTCATCCAGGAGTTTTTTGTCTACCCACTCATCTCTGGATGGAATGGATACCTGGAAGTTTTTTCCAAATTCGGGTTTTGGAATAGTGTAGTATATGTACTTTGGTATAGAACCAAAAAGGTTCAGAATGATGGAGTGCCCAACATTGTTGTTGGCCCATTGAGATGAGGCGTTGAGTCTTATAGCTGTACTCGCTGCCACTTGTTTGCTGAATATGTCGAGGGGTGTCAGATGGAGGAGAGTGTCCAACGCTGCTGAGGGCGTGGTTCTTAAAGCCCCGCTAATGCAGAGACATGCAGTGCGTTGGCCTCTGCCGAGTTTGTCGTAGTATGTGACTTTCTCTAGTGCAGTCCACCACACTGCAACCCCGTACATAAATATTGGTCGGATGACCGATGTGTATAGCCAATAGGTTATGCGGGGTTGAGAACCCCATTTGCTTCCTATGGCTTTCTTGCAAAGGAAAAGAGCGCTGTAGCTTTTTTAACTCTTTCCTGAATATTAAGTTTCAAACTTAATTTTTTGTCCAATATCAGACCAAGATATTTGTCCTCATTGGTAAAAATTAGTGGTACACCTTTTATTGAAGGAGGTACAATGTCTGCGATCTTGTATTTCCGTGTAAAAAGGACGAGGTCTGTTTTTTGAGGATTAATACTAAGTCCGCAGTGATCTGCCCATCTAGTGAGCATATTGAGTGCGTTTTGGAGGAGGTCTCTCAGTGTATTAGGATGTTCTCCTATGACGGCGATAGCAACATCATCGGCATACGCAACCACTCTGTAGTCTTCCCTCTCAAGGGATATTAGTAGCTCGTTAACCACTATGTTCCACAGGAGAGAGGCAGAACACTACCTTGCGGAGTGCCTCTACTGACAGACCTTTTCGTACAAAAATCCCCCATCTTAGAGTTGATGATCCTGCTTTTTAGCATTAGATTAATCAATTCACAGAGTGAGTATTTGACGTTTAGGGTCGTCATAGCAGAAGTGATAGCGGATGTATCAACGTTGTTGAAAGCGACCTATAAGTCTAAAAAGCAATTCGGTGGGAACGGCGCACGGCCGGCGTTACACACATTAGTACGCATCATCGAAAACTCCCTCCATCATAGAAATAGTGCTTTTCTTGACATCAAAGATACTTTTAACAACTTGGACACATTTCCAATCACATTAGCACTAACATCTCTGATCGTAGATAGTTCGCTTGTCCATTTATTCAGTTGAATAGTTGACTAGCAAAATAATTAACTCAAAACTGGGCAACTCTTCTGCTAGAATATTCGTGAGTAGTGGGGCACCCCAAGGTGGTGTTCTATCCCCTCTCCTCTGGAACCGGGCGGTAAATGAAATCCTAAGTGGTCTGAATGCAGACAGTTTCAGAGTGATTGCCTATGCGGATGACGTTGCTATAGCGGTTTCAGGAAAGCATCTTAACACTCTAAGAGAATTCTTACAAAATGCTTTCGACAAACTAATACTTTGGGCTGATCGATGTGCACTCTGTGTCAACCTATACAAAACCGATGTTGTCCTATTTTCGAGGAAATACAAAATTCCACGTGTTGACCTTCCCTATATTAAAGATATCAAATTACAGTTCTCTGACGAGGCTAAGTATCTGGGTCTACTCTACTCTACCTAACACCTCCCCATATACTAAGAAAACAAATAGCTGCAAGCTCTGCTATTCGCCTCAAAGCTTCATCGCAGTGGGTTAAGAATCAATTCCAAAACACACAGACTACATCATCCCCGACAGAAACTTCCAGATCATTCTGGGACGGTACGGCATTCCCGGAAGACGCGTCAATCAACTTTTACACAAAAGTCTTGTCCTGGCTTAAAAAAAACGTGATATCAACATCCAATATCCGTATCTTCTCCGATAGTCAGGCCGCTATCAAATCTCTGGATTCTGTCTCTACAAACTCTGTAACAGTCCATAACTCTCGACCATCTGTAATGGAGATGGCGTAACAGCTTAATATTCACCTCTGCTGGTTTTTTTCGCGTTTTGTAAGCGTCTTAAACTGGTTTCATTGAGCTAAGAAGAAAACCCCGAGATTCATGTGGCATCACAATGGGCCATTTAACTGGCGTAAGTGTGTCCTTCTCCATCACGGACAGCCACTTTAACCTAACTATGGCCAGTGGCTTACAACTTTTTTCATGTCAGGGATAGAGGTGACCTATGTACAGTGTATGTGTATATGCCGAATCCGAATGGCTAATTTGAGAAAATATTTTCATGACGAGAATTACTCTTGTAGGATTTGTCAATTCCTCGCAACATTCAGTACCTGTGAAAAAAAAACTTCAGGTGGCTCAGGCAGGGATTGAACCCAAGACACGAACTTTTAGGTGGATTGAATCGAAGACCTTTGGCGTGCTGAACATGGATATTAATTTTAAAATTTAAAAATGTGAATTTTGGAGCACGCAACAAAATGTTTTTCAAGACTCTTTCCGATAACAACCCAAGACATTAATACAAGACAGAAGGACAGAGGAGAAAGAACAATAGACAGAAAGTGCACATGACAACAGCATGTTAGGTTAGGTAGGTTTCGAGATGGTCCCCCATCTGTATACTAATCGCGCTAACTGATGCTTGATTTTGGTGATCGATAGGAACCGATGCTTTATCAGTGACTAGGCCGTTGCCCTTTTTATATTTTACATTTTCTTCTATTCCATCAGCTTATAACATGGTATGGAATTGCAAGGGTTGACTGTATGAGCAGGACGAGCACTACATAATGTCACACTTAATTGGAAACTGGGGCATGAAGCAACAGAAAAAAACGAGCAACATTACCCTTAACGGAGATAGAGCCGTACTCTGCTATAGGAGAAATGAATGATGATCGAAATTAACTACTCAGACAATGTCAGGCTTCATTCTCAAAACGGTTATTTTAAAACTGAAATAAGGAACCTAGGTGTACTCTATTGTATGCGTACGTTTTTAAAGTATTTTTTTTAGATTAAAGTCAAAAAGGTGCCAACCTCGTTTTGGAGCCTGTAGGCTCATTTTTGAGATTCCATATTTGGTAATAACTATTTTAAGATTATATTACAGAAACTTGTACTTGAAGATAACTAGTTAAAAGCTTACTAAGAAATAATACCCTTCACTTACAATCTATTCTCAAATTTTGATCTCATGGTATTAAAGCTAAGAAAAAATTACGAATTGTTTAAAGACAAGCATTATTATCTTGAAATGTTTATATGTAAGTCAAGGCATATTTCGAATGGAAACAAATCTAAATAAAAAAAATCAAATTAATCAAGTTTTGATTCAAAAGAATCTATACTACCCTTTGAAATTATTCTTCACATTAATGTTTCATATTATTCAAAATAGTCCTACAGAGATTTAAGACATTTTAATAACTAACATTTGATATATGTTGTCAAAAGCAGCCTTTTATGCTTAACCATAGCCTCCATAATGCTAAAAGAAGACAAAACATATTATGTACAATAGGTTTAAACACTCTTTTAGAGAAGTTCAATACTTCAGGTTATCACAATGGATCTACATTGATCTAAGTTTGGCGATAACGTCATCAATCGCCAGCCCATCAACCTAACCCAACCTAACCATGTATGTCAATACCAAACAGCCAAATTTACCATTAGACGCGTTTTCAGTTTCATTTAATTTACGTCACAAATTGGTCACGGATCTATGGTGATTTACCTTCATCAACAAATTGTGTATTTACCTAGAATAAATGTTTTGTTTTGTTTGTAAGAATATTCTAGCTTTAAGGGGTTTCACACTCATAGGATTCGTAACCACAAGAAGCTTACAAATTTGCATAAACATAAAACAAAAATGAAAAATTAAAAACTCAATAATGAATAAATCTATATGGGATTAAGGAATTTCTCCAATGTTCTAACTTTAAGAATTAAGCAGACATCATCAGCTTTATTAAAAATTCATTTTTTTCGCTATTGTTGATTATAATAAAATTATGGTTCTCTGATTTTGTGGCCAGTTCCATCCTTTTGCAACTAAGAGTAGGTATATAAAACTCCCTGGCTCAGTGGAAGATCTAGTTCAGTTTGACAAGTCAACGAAGAAGTAAGACGTAAGAGACAATCATGAGATCTTTCATTGTGAGTTCGAGCACTAAGCTTTTAAGATTTTATTTTGAAAATTTCTAATGTTTGGTTTAATTATAGGTTCTAGGATTTTTGGCAGTTGCCAGTGCTGGTGTTTTGCCTGGTTACAACTACGGACCAGGTTTATCAGGCACCAGTTCATCTGGATCTTCTGGAAGCCTTATCGGACAAGGATCAAGCTATAATTCTGTTATTGGCAGCAGCGGCGGATCAAGTGGAGGGCTTATTGGTTCGGGAAGTGGCATTATTAGCTCAGGGTTGGGAAGCTCAAGTGGATATGGAAGTGGTTTGATCAGCAGTGGAGGTTATGGAGGTAGCTCAGGAGGCAGCATTATCAGCAGTGGAGGATATGGAGGCAGCTCAGGAGGCAGCATCATTAGCAGTGGAGGATATGGAGGCAGCTCAGGAGGCAGCCTCATCAGCAGTGGAGGATACAAGCAAGGTGGATCCTTTGGTACCACACTCAACATTGGAATCAATGCCCTCGACTCAGTTCCACAGACCGTCGAATACAGCAAACAATTCTACCACTTCACTGCACCCGAAGAAGCCCACGAAGAAGGTCAGGTCATGAGACAATTGAGCAATGTCTTAAAGAAGAACCTGCAGGTTGTCTTCATCAAGGCTCCCGAAAATAACGCCGCCACTAATGCAGCCCTTCAGTTGGCCAAACAAGCTATTGAACAAAGAACAGCTATCTATGTGCTTTCTAAACAAAACGACGGTTCTCAATTGGTTGGACAACTCCAACAAATTCAAGAGAACGTACAAACCGCCCCTGAAGTTAGATTTATCAAGTACAGGACCCCTGAAGATGTGCAACGTGCCAAGGCTGAGATCCAATCTCAATACAATAACTTTGGAGGAGCAACTGAGAATTTCGATGGAGGTGTTGCTCCTGTTTTGAACTACGCTAGTCCTGCTCAAGCTACCCAACAGTTCATTGGTGGTTCATCCCAATTGGTCGGAGGTGGAAGCAGCTACGGATCCGGATCAGGTCAATTGATCTCTGGTGGTGGCAGCAGTAGCTACGGATCCGGATCAGGTCAATTGATTGGTGGAGGAATCAGCTATGGATCATCAGGATCGAAAATTGGATCCCAATTGATTGGATCAGGATCCAGTCTTAGCTCTTCTCAAATTATTGGATCAGGAACCGGATCATCATCTCATTTGATTGGAGGTTCTGGTTCAACCTCTTCTTCTAGCTACTTGCCACCAACTCCTTTCAAGAAATAAGTCTGAAAGTTTGTGTTTAAGTATAAAGCTTATAAAATTAAGATTAAATTGTTAGTTACTTTTTTTTTGAATAATAAATAAATACGATTATGAAGATTTTTAAATGATTTGTGTTTTGAATTAAGTTCTGAGTACTTTTAAAAGTTTTAATACAGCACTTGACAATATTTTGGAATTTTAAGAATTTGAATTGTAGACGGGAACATGCTCTTTAGTGTAACCAAGTATAACAAAATTAGAAATGAAAAAGTACTTTTAAATATGTAACTAAGTTCAAATTTGAACTAAAATGCTGATAGTTTTTAAAACTAATTTATATGAATTAATGAGCAATGTATAGCTAGCAGTGTTTTAAAATGGAGATAAGGATTAAATTATTTATGTGCAATCAATTTCAAAATATTCCTTATACATTTTCTATTTTCACTTGCATTCAGACTCAAGGAAGAATATTGGAGAAAATAAATATTTCAAGTTAAGTTAACTTTTCACACTTCTCAGTTTTCAAACTGTTAAACGAAAGTGTTTGGAAACTATAAGAAATATACCTTACTCAGGAATTGAAACTAGTTAAGGTTTTGAAAGTTTCAACAAAAATCAGTCAAGCATAGATTTCGGTGAAAAATGTATGACAACCATTAAAATTAAAAAAATAAAAGAAAAACATTTTATCAGTTAGAATTCTACTGTATTTCGCTTTATTCACTGAAATATTATTAAAATTACTTTAACATTATTACACTTTACTTTTTCTTCAAAGGGGGAAGAATTTGTGTTGTTTCGGGTGCACTGTATGAGACTACATTGTTTGAACCCAAACCATAATTTCCGGAATTCAGAAGGGAACCACCATTGATAATTTTAGTTGAAGTGATTCCAGATTTGTATATTGGGCTGATTGTTGATCCAATAGTCAATGGGCTGATGGTTGAACCAATGGTCAATGGGCTGATGGTTGAACCAATGGTCAATGGGGAAACAGTTGAACGAATTGATCCCAAAATAGGGGTAGATCCAATAATTCTGGTTGAGCCGATAGAAACAGGGGAACTTCCAATAATTTTGGTTGACCCAAGGCCAGATGATAGCAAGGGACCATTGTCAATGATGGTGGTGGTGGATCCAAGACCGGATCCCAAAACAGAACCACCTCCAATGATATTTGTGGATCCAAGACCGGATCCCAAAACAGCACCATCTCCAATAATATTTGTAGATCCCAAACCAGATCCCAAAAGAGCTCCACCGCTGGACAATGTACTGACACCACTGGCGTAGTTTAGAACTGGAGCAACACCTCCATCGTATGACTCAGAAGATCCTCCAGTATTTTCGTATTGAGCTTGAATGATTTCCTTGGCGTAGGCAAGATCCTGAGGAGTCCTGTATTTGACAATTCTGACATCAGGTACGGTGGGCACGTTCTCTTGGATTTGTTGAAGTTGTCCAACCAATTGAGCACCATCGTTTTGCTTGCTTAGGACATAAATATCAGTCTTCTGTTCAATAGCTTGTTTGGCCAATTGGAGAGCGGCACTGGTTGCGGCGTTGTTTTCGGGTGCCTTGATAAACACGACCTGGAGGTTCTTCTTTAAGACGTTGCTAAGTTGCTTGGTGACGGTTCCTTCTTCTTGGATCTCTTCGGGTGCCTCGAAATGGAAGAATTGTTTGCTGTATTCCACAGTCTGGGGAATGGAGTCTAGAGAGGGAATTCCAATGACGTTGGAAACTCCACCGCTAACGAGTCCACTTCCTCCGCTGATGATTTGACTTCCTCCACCAATACCAACGAGTCCACTACCTCCACTGATGATTTGGCTTCCTCCATTGATAAGTCCACTGCCTCCACTAATGATTTGACTTCCTCCATTGATAAGTCCACTACCTGAGCCAATCAAACCACCAGCTCCAATAAGCCTACCTCCATATCCACCAGTACTGATGAGACCGCCTCCATTGCCAATGATACCACCTCCGTTGCTAATAATTCCACTGCCATAACGGTTTCCAATTAGTCCACTTCCATATCCTCCGGTACTGATCACACGGGTGTTTCCAGTGTTGATCAATCCGTTGCCAATGAGGTTTCCTCCACTGATAATACCACTGTTTCCAGTGGAAATCAAACGGTTTCCAATAAGTCCTCCAGTACCAGCAAGCCCGATATTACCAACCAAAGAGCTTCCACTTCCTTGCAAACTTTCAGTCAGTGGTCTTGCTGTTGTGCTGTAGCTGTAACCGCTCAAGTCTCCAGCACTGGACGCTGCTACCAAAAAACCTAAAATCTTTAAACACACAAAGAGTTAGAAGAATAAAGATATTTTGCAAGGATATAACTTACAATGATTACTCTCATTGTTACGTCCTGCTTTGTCGTTGGATAAAGAGAAATGAACTAGATCTTACACTTCGCATCTTGGTTTTATATAGTTGCAGTCGATGACTCAAAAAAGCATCAATAGTTTAGAAGTCTGAAACAACCAAGCTTAACAAAAAAACTCCTTTCAAAAAACAGGTCGCAAGTCGCAACTGGAGCTGTCCTAACTTGATTTTTCTGCATCTTTTACTTTCATATTGATAGGTACAATTGTTACTTTTTTGTATCGCTTATTAATATGCAAATTATGTATTTAATCCTAAATTTTATTTTAGATGCAAAGAAAAGAAATTGCAAATTAACTTAAATATCAAAGTGCAACGAACTTCAGTGCGGCAACTAAACGCAATTCTTTAAATTAGAAAGGTACTAAAAGAAGCAAGATCAAGATCAATAGTTTAGTTGAATATTAATTTGTGGTTGAAAGTAGACTTGTTTGCTAAAATATAGACAATCCACTTTTAGTTTTGCTCTTTTTGAAACATGAAGATGTTGCTTCTTAAGTCTCGTTTAAAGATGGATATGTAGCTTCT
The DNA here is from genome assembly GCA_920104205.1 of Eupeodes latifasciatus. Taxonomy (NCBI): domain Eukaryota; kingdom Metazoa; phylum Arthropoda; class Insecta; order Diptera; family Syrphidae; genus Eupeodes; species Eupeodes latifasciatus. Next base: position 295,699,954 of record OV049924.1, on the reverse strand, counting down.
TAAGCCACTAAACATGATTAAAGCACTTAATTTAATAGAAACTTGAGATAAACTTATCTGCAGCAAACTTAAGGCAGATTCGGAAAATTAGGAGGGTTGTTTGTTTCCATTGAAGAATTTTGACAACTTGGATTTGAGTTGGCAGAAAAAAATAAAATAGCAAACAACTTCGACAATAAGACAGGAGTGGTTGGAAAAGATTGAGGTGATAATTACTTGAAACGAAACACTTCTGTTGCATTAGGAAAACCAGAAACAACGTCTGCAGCTCGAGCGATGGGTTTCAACCGTGCTGCTGTCACGAATTTTTTCCAGCTGCTGGCTGGAGGAATGCATACAAAAAAACACGAATTTTCATGTGATAAAATATCCAATGTAGATGAGGCAGGGATCGCTATATGTCATCAGCGGAACGAGGATAGCTTCTCACAGTGGAAATATAAATATGCATAAGCGCTAATGGCTCGTACAAGACACCAATGATTACTTTTCCTCGTAAGAGAAAATGGAGCTGATAGGCGGAGTATCACCTAATTCATGGGCTGAGTAAAATGAGAAGGGATGGATAACGAAGGACTTGTTTTTGAAATGGCATAAAAAGTTTACTGAGTGGTCACGCGACTCGAAAGAGCGTCCCGTTTTGTTGGTCCTAAATGGACATGCTAGCCACTTTAAAAGCATCGAATTAATTAACACAGCAAGGGATTTTGGTGTGGTTATGCTTTGTTTCCCACCACATTGCACTCATCGGTTGCAACCTTTGGATGTAAACTTTATGAAGCCCTTAAACTCATATTACGGGTATGAAGTAAAAAATGGTTGAGGCAACATCTTGGAAGAACACTAACTCACTATCAAGCTGGGCAAATGTTTGGTCAAGCCTATTTGAAAGCGGCGACAATTTCAGTGGCTGTAAACGGTTTCAAAAAAACTAGAGTATGGCCATAAAATAACGATGTTTTAAAAGATCATGACTTTTTACCATGCGAAACAACAAACATGCCAAGTTAAGAGAATATATCGCACTAAGATCAAACAGTTTTAGTTGATCACCTTTGAATGCAAATATTTCACACACTGTCTCTCCCAGCAGAATTCAAGTTCTATGGATGCTCAACCTTCAACATCTTCATTTCCAAAAGCTCCAGAAAAAAAAATAGTTTAGTCTAAATGCAGAGGAAAAACAGCTGTTATAACTGATTCACCGTACAAGGCTTAACTTGAGCCTGATAGTAAAAACAATAAATCGGCCTCAAGAAATGATCAGCGTTGAAACCAAAAAGAAAACATAATGGAGACTGCTTTTATTTTCTAGATTTATATTCCCAATCAAGAGAAGGATCGGTGTCCTGCGAAGCCTGCGGAAAGTGGGCCCATTTCTCCTGTGCCGGCCGGCGTGGAAGATTTAGAGAGGGGTATAATTTCAAAACTCTTCTATTCCACTTTTTTTCAAAAATGAGTTAAGTATGAGAAAGTGTTCTTTAGAAGAGCCCTCGTCTATGTATTTAGCTAAAATTTATCAAAACTTGTTACTTTCTATACTTTTGAGTACTCAAAAAGTGAAGTTTTTTCAAAACTACACTATTCCACTCAGTCGTTTAATTCAAAACTCATTTATTCCCATACAAACCAAAATCCGCACCAAAACTCTTCTTTTCCTATGCAAATTAAAGTAGCCGCTTTCAAAACTCGTGTATTCCAATGACATTAAAAAGGCGGGAATCTTTGTTGTTTTGAGAGCATTCATGGGTTAAACTATTTAATGTTGCAATAATTCTTGTTAAGAAAACATCTTTGGTAAGTTCGCAGATAAAATAATGTTTTATAAGTAGATTTATATTTAATAATTAAATATATTGTATTTATAGATCATGAAAAAAAGTTTACTTTCTTTTCAAAACTCCTCTATTCCTAAATAGGTTGAATCAAAAAGTTTACTTTCTTTTCAAAACTCATCTATTCCTAAATAGGTTGAATCAAAACTCAACTATTCCAATCGTAATTTTCAAAACTCTTCTTTTCCAAATTAAATTGAATTTTTATAATTTTTGGATTCATCTTATAGGTTCAAAACCAAAAGAAATAGATAAAGATCATTCCAAACTTCAAATTTAGCCTTTCGACCAATCGCTAATGTCATTTTAACAGCTTTTAATAGTTTTTTTCGTTTTACTTAAAATTCTAAAAAGTGGAAAAGAAGAGTTTTGAAATTATACCCCTCAGATGACGATTCGAGTGACATTTGCATACGTTGCACTTAAATTTAAATAACTACACACAGTTCCTTACTTTTGCCCATTATGCACAATCTTTCTTTTTTTGATTACAAATTGAAGAATTTTGTTTTTTTATTTATTTTACATCTTTTTTTAACATAAAATAAATAAACTACTATTGCCTAGTGACTTACAACTCTCAACCATTCGCAACCAACGCACTAATCATCATGCCACGGGTACTACATAATATTATGTAATAATTGTTAATTCAATTATTTACATTGCTTTTAAAAATGGTAAAAATGGTTTTGTTGTTTTTTTACGATGAAACCTTAAGATGCTCATTATGCCCCGCTTTCCCCTACAGAATTTAAAATGGATTAAATTATCTTCGAGACGGACACATTCTCAAAGCAGATGTCTTCAATATTTTTGATACAATTTTTAGATATATTTACTTCAAAATTAAAGTCCGTCCACTCACTTTATGTCTGTTTGGAATCTGATAATATTAATTTGCCTGTTTAATTTACCATCAAAATAAAAAATACTTTATGTTCTTTTTTTTATATGGGAGTTGTTTTAACACCTCTCCTATAAAAGTTAAAATCTCAAAAACTCATCCATTGATTAAAGTGTAAGATAAAAGTATAATGTAATACAACATTTTGAATATAAATTATTTATAAATATCTAGTAATCATCTTTGTAAAATGGCTATTAACAAAAACTAACACAATATAAAATTAATTAACTACTTCTTAAGTGAGTTAAATTATCACCCGTAACGAGTCAAAAAAAGGTGTTACTTTTTCTTATAAATAATAAATAAATAAGCAAAATTAATCAAGTTGTATAACTTGAAAGATTAATCAGCATTCTAAAGACATTTTCAGTTGACAAACAAAATTAATTTTTCTTTTTTGAAACCAGTTCTAATTCTAAACCCAAAGAACTTAATATTATGCAACTAACAAAAGAACTATTGACACGAGAAAAAAGTTAAATAAATAAAATAAAAATATTAGCAATTCAAATTTAAAAATTGCTTCAATCCAACAGTGACTAATTATATTGGCTGATGGTGAAATTTTCAAAATGTTGTTTCTGTCAGAAGAAGTGAAGTTTTAAGTTTTCATTTTGTTTTTTAATTTTTGAATTATGTAATGAGATGTTTTGTGTAGATTGAACTTAAAAAAACCGATTCTTGATGGGATATTTATACATTTTGTCAAAAAAGCAGTTTTAGTGTTAAACTTGTTTGTAGAAGATGCAATAAAAATAAAATAAAATAAAACAAACAAAACGCAAAAAATAAAGGTATATAATACATATGAGGTGATTATTATCATATGGCTTTGGGTGTAGCGCAGGTGTGATCAAAATAAAAGCCTGTTCTTGAAATTATTATTTAAAACAAACCCATGAATAAAAAGTGGTTCAAAATAATTGTAATTTAAGCGAGGAAAAATTAAAAAATCAATCTTTTGGCATGCATTTTTTAATAAAATATTATTCGTTCTTATGTTTTTAATGAGACAAAATATATTGGTTTAATTTGAACAAAACAAAACCAATGGAAAAGTTCGAAAAATTGAGTCTGTACACCTGTGCAGTCAATATACTAGAACTTGAGCTGGATCCTAAACTAGTTGATCCGATTTGTTGATATTTGGTACAAAACAATATTTGTAAGTGATTCCCCCAAAGTAAGAGTATATATTCTAGTTTTTTTATTATTTAATCTAGAATTTATTTCAGACAGCTCAGTTTTTGAAAACTAGTTCTACAACAAAACTAAGTAAATCTAAGATGAATTCGAGTTTAAGTTTTCTAGACATTTTATTTATGTAGATATAGGGCAACATTCGAATACATAGCTCTTTGAAGGTTAAGTTTTTTAAGTTAATTCATTTGTGTCAATTACGTAAACAAAAACAATAATTGACGGAATAAAGAATGGTCAAGTCTAACAAGCTGACATTGTAGTACGAATAGTACAATAAAAAACAACAATAATAACTAAATAATCTGGTTCGTTACCGATCTTCCAACCTCTCCCCCTTTGATACGTACAACGAATTGTAAGTCTATCGAAATAAGGTATGGAGAAAAAAGGAGGCGGAACAAAACAGCATACTTAAAGGAGCTTATAAAAATATTGATGCTTCAAATGCATTTGATAAACAATTACCACATCTCGACCTGTGACGTTAGTGGTCTAAAGTAGTGGAGTGCGTAGTGCACACGACTTCTAAGACTGAGCAAATCTGATATGCGTGGGTTCGAATCCTATGGTGCGTGTAAAAAGTTTTTCAAATAAAATTGGATTAAAGCTCAGCACCACAAAAAAGGAGACTGATGAGTGCAAAAGTGGCAAAGCACGAAATAGCTATATCTCCCACCAAAAACAATGAGTGGTAGCACCTTTAAGTTGTTGTTGTTCAAACATTCAATGAAATTGACGGAATAAAGAATGGTCAAGTCTAACAAGCTGACATTCTAGTACGAATAGTACAATAAAAAACAACAAAAACAATATTAATTGGACTTTCTGCAACCAAACAAAGAAAAGCATTATAAATTAAACTTTTTGAAAAGTTCACCTTTTATGTTTTTCCATATCCCCAAATAGTGAAAAACTCAGTTTCCTGGCTCATAATTCAGGTAGTTACATTAATTCAAACACAGACCAGAGTAGTAGTCTTAAATTTTGATTGATTCGGATTTTGAACATGCGCCTGGTTATAGTGTTAAAGTCCATGCGTTCTCACCTCAGTCTTCTACTTGTCATATAGTATGTTTCACGATTTCATCGTCAGTGAGGCTTCTTTATCCTATCCAACCTACTGTAATGTCATCCCTAAACCTACACAGGTGTTCCACTAATTCCTTAAATTGTTAAGGACAGTAAATTTCATGTAGAAAACCTAAATGAGCCAAGTTCATCGAGCATGGATCTCTGAGCGCTTCCCCGAAAAGTGAAAAAAAGGAATGGTGGTCAGTGATCTGCTGCGGGCAGCCTTGACAGAAAACGGATGGAAAAGGTGAACTCTGACAACGTACCAGAAATAGCTAAACTGCACAGGCGAAGTATGCTTGCTAGCTCATATTATGATGGGTCTGCATCAACAAGAGTTGGGAAAGCAGCAAACATTTTGTGGCGGAAAATCAACAAGGAAAAAACTAAGAAAAGTAAAGAGCTTTCGTTATCTTGGTATTCTAGTATTGTCTGTATAGGCGGAACCGAACAACTCTCTCCGCTTGAATACAAAGCTACAACTGTTCCGCTCAAACGTCGAACCAATACTATAATACCAGAAAGGGCAGACCTTCATAAAAAAGGATCTAGGGTTATTTGGCACAATCACCGCCCGAGAAGGTAAGCATCCTGCTAATAGGGAAAGCGAAGTCATCAGTTAAAACTGCTTTTAAGATTTCATCCCTGGGGGAACGAAGACCTTTTTGCTCTAAGGAAAATGGCCGATCTTCAATATCTGACACAAGCAAAATTTTTACCAACAATGTAAAAACTCCCTTAAAGCGAGCTATAGAAACTGGCAAAAAAAAAAACAAAGTTGGAGAGAATATTTTCGATCGATTGAAGACTTTAAAGATTCTGCCAGACTTATTAGTCTTATCGAACTAACATTAGAATCCATCTTTTCTAATGAAACCTGATGGATAGTGGACATCTTCTTTAGCTGAGTCCTTCGAAGTAGTGATGGCAAAACATTTTCCGGGCTGCGAGAATTGCAACATTGAAACGCTTAGAACTCCAAACACCAATCTAGTTCATGTAGCACAAATTAATTCTGTTATTACAATAGAAAGCATTTCCTGGGCTTAATACTTTTTCTGTCTTTAAATCTGTTTTGATGGCATTCTTCCAGTAATGATACAAAAACTGAGTTTGTAGTAACACAAGAATTGAGTCGCGCAGCAACGACTGCTTGTGCTACCTATAGAATAACGGGCAAGGAACCCGTTGATAATATTTTCTACGAGGGCGCAATTGGCAGTGGATTAAACACACCCTTCCAAAAGGTAATGGCTGCATTAAAGGACAGGCTGACTGACTCAAGAAGGCAGAAAAGTCGGAAGACCGAGAAGCAAAAGAATAGTTGAAGAGTAATCATCGAAATTGGGGAAGAGCTGTGTCGCGCGGGATCTTTATACGTTTGAAGACCTAATTAAATATAAGTAAATAATATTCTGTATTTTATTTTGTAATAAAAATTGTATTTCAAACATACTCTAAAATAGTGAATAAGCGATTTTTTGAAATATAAGCTTGATATTAAATTATGCTTGGACAGTGACATAGATATACATTTTATAGCAAAATAACTCCTACGTATGTATGTATATTTAATCGATATCTACTTTTTATTCCTTGAACCCCAAAACGAAAATTTTTAATTAAAACACGATATGGGTAACGACTGACAATTTTACAATATTCTACCCCAATACAATATTTTTTTTGTATAACCTTTAACCTCTCTTCCCACGATACCCAACAACTTTTACAACATAGCAAGAATAAAAAATATAGTGTCATTCACCAAACATGCCCAATAACGGTTGCTCTCAAACCACCTGAGGCTAGACAACTAGAAAAGTCACGTCATCCGGTTGGTCTTATGATGGCATTTGTTAGCAACACCAAAGAAAACAATTTTTTTAAATAAAAATGAAAAAACAAAACCACCCTTTACCTTGTGAAACCCAAACCATTTGAACCAAAATACCTATGTACATAAATGAAACTGGAACAAATGGGGGAAGGAAAAATTAAAAGTTATTTTTCTGCCCACCTTTTTTACCCTATACCCAACCCAGCCTTACCTTACCATCTCGGCTCAACTGCGACTGGGAGGGATAACATTCTTTTGATGGAAAATTCTTTTCTTTCTCGGCCATGGACGGATATCATACGGCCGGCGCGCGCGGTGGAGGCGATATGGCTTTTTTTTTTGTAGTTTTGAAAGTCTACGAAAAACCACAACCTTTGTTGTGATTATGTCAAAACGCCAACAGGTGAAAGTTAGCCCATAAGTTGACCCTTACGAATAACTAAATGTCGTCGTGTCGAGTCCTAAGGCCAAAGGTCTCATAGAAGTCAGCTTGGGACATACAAGGCTTTCATAAATTTTGTACTTCCTTTTTAACCGTATTCTGTACTAGGTATAGATTATATTGGATCGAATAGCTTCCAGTTGAATTAGTGTTTATGAGTTATATGCATGCATGCCACTTGCCGACAAGTTCTGCGTCCATAGAAAAAACCAAGTTTTTCTCAAATGTGGTGCTAAATTGCCACTTTTTGTCGTAAGCAGTCTCGACTCCATGCGACCACGCCGAGTACTTTATTTTCTCATTTTAACACATGGAATTGTGGGCGGCTTTGGTTTGAAATATTTTCTTGGCAAAATGATTTTTTTTTAAAGCAAGAAAATCAAATGAATTATTATGGCTATGGCTACGTGAAATATTTTAGCTTGCGTGCCTTCAATTTTAATTTAAAGCAATGCAAACGTTATGTCGATTATAATTAGCGACATAACCTTGTTATAACATGCATTTAAGGATTTATGAATAGGTAAGGTATGTGTTTTGAGCAAGCAGTTGATATGCAGTCAAGTATAGCGCATGTATACATAGGTTTAGGCAGGGCCGGCCCCAGCCAAACTTGCGCCCTCTGCAAGATTTGTAGAAAGCGCCCCTTTTTTATATTTTTTCTGCACATAAACTCATACACAAGCATAAGCCTATCCCACATAACCCAGGAGGTAGACTTTCAATGCGTTTTTTTTATTGAGGTATCCCCAGGAGGCCTAAACCATTCAACTAAAACGCAGCGAAGAAATGAGCAGAGGGGAAACTTTTAAACTTGGAAACTTACTTTTTTATGGCCTTACATTTTGCAAATTCAGAAATGAGATCATCAAAATCTAAAGAATTTAATAATTTCTTTTCAATGGACATTATAGATAAACCTACCAATCTCTCTTGAGTCATGGTTGTCCTAAGATAATTTTTAATAATTTTAAGTTTAGAAAAACTACGTTCTCCTGAAGCTATCGTGACCGGGATTGTATTAAGGATTTGGAGAGCAGTTACTAAATTCGGAGCAAAATCTTCAAGGTTTGAACTAAATATTTGACTTTTGAAATATTTACTAGTTTAATTTATATTTTCTAAAATATCAAACCAAATTAGCAGGCAGCAAATAAATGTAAAATCAAACATTTTATTTCCTAACGGTTCTGCAATGTTTTTTGCCTCTAGATTTCTTAATTCTATAAGGGCTTCATATATTTCTTCTTAATTTGTTTTTAAAGGCCTCAATGCATCTAACCCGCTCTCTCATCTGGTCTCAGAAGGGGGTTTCAAAGTATGACTTGGAATTTTTTCATTATAAATATTGCACCTCATTGTGGAACCGGAAAAAAAGTTATACAAACATTGAATTGTATCGAAAAATTTAACTGCATAAAATGAGCACCGAGCAGCATCATTAACCATTAAATTTAAGGAATGCGGGCAACATGGAAATAAAAAATGCTCTTGGTTCCAGGGTTCGAATTCGATTCTGAACACCCGCTTCTTTTCCTTTCATATTCGAACGATTATCATAACTTTGGCTTTGACAGTTACTTATAAAAATGTTATGTAATTCAAGCTTGTCTAAAATCAACTGAGTCAGTCACATTATGGTCTTGTCACAAAATACGTCACTTCTATTAAAAACTGATAGCTACATATTTATTTAATATTAATTAAACAAAAAAATGTCTCCGAAAAAAAAGAGAGCAGGTAGGTTGCTGTGCTGTGTGCTACCTTCTACTACAAATCAAAGACACTCCATATATTTTTTTTGTTGTTTTGTTTTGTAGATGAGAACTCACATTCAGGTACGGTGCGTGATACAAAACCTGCACGTACTAGCCCATACGATTCAATATGAATAAGTATTCTGCTTTGTCATACTCTCTATGTTAATTTTGGGACTCGGTGTGCATGAAATAAATCTTGCACATATGAGATGGCATGGAAATTTTTTGTGTTGAGATTTTTTCTCTTGCATGGAACTTTTTTGTGTTGAGATTTTTTCTTTTTTTCTCTTGTACGAACAGGGTGAAATATTTGGAAATGAGGTAGGTAGGATTTTTAGTTCTGCGATATCTTGAGTTAAATTTTCATTGAATTCAACAATGAAAGTGAAGTTAGTTAGTGCGCAAGATATAACTTAGGACAGTTGTGATGGATGTTTTTTTGGGATTATTTTAGGGATGTTTGTGGTTAAAGAATGGCAAATAGTAGTACATATTTGTTTGCAAGATCAGATTACATTTTCTTGCTCCTGGTAATGCGCCCCCAGAATTCTGCGCCCTGTGCATTTGCACATCTTGCACATATGCTTTGTCCGGCCCTGGGTTTAGGTATGGTGGGTACTGTTCAGGTAGCGCAAGGAAGCTAAATTTGCATAAAAGCTTTTGACGTGACGCCTTTGAGGAGTGAACATACAAGAAAGGCTTGATTAGGTTTCTAATTCGCAAATTTTTGTGTGTTCAATTATTTTATAATGCATAAAAGAAAATGGTAATTAACTTGTATAGGAAAAGAGGTAACCCGATGTAATTCTTATGATGGTGAAATTTGTATGGACACGTACTTGGCCAATGAAAATTTGATATTATATTTTGAGATAATGAATTCTAAGAATTTGCAAGAATTTCGGGATATAACATATTTTAATCAGTGTCATTTTAATCAGTTTACGATACTGTACATGTTCAAGTACATAACCTACTACTGACATGTTAAGAAAAGGTATTCCATTAAGGATTATTACACCAAACATTAATTTTGGTGATATTATTGAAACTGTGGGGCGTTTTTTTATAAGTGTTTAACTTTCGACACAGATAACTGCCAAAGTAACTGTCTCGTACTTTAACAAACCATCATGCAAAAACTTACATCAGAACAACTTTTACAGATTTCGGAAATTTATTTCCACAACTCGTCCTCTGCTCGAAACACTTATAGAGCACTTTCACTTTACACGGGTCTTAATCTACTGCGCTGTTCTGTGGGCTAGGATTCGAAGACTTTACGGGACGGAACATTGGTTTCCTTGTTCTATACATGACCCAGCCATCTTAGTCGTTGAACTTTTATACTTCTGGCTAAGTTTACGTCACTGTACAGTCAGTGTTGTAGGTCCTTTCCTGATGAAAGCATGTATTTTGTTTTGCCCTCATTAAGGGTTAATCTCATTTTTGTTCGATTGCGGACTTTCCTGGTCTAAGACCACACAGATATGGATCTATCAAGTTGTTGGCGATAGGCTTTAAACATTTACATATTACAGGGAAGATTTTGTTAGCGATGTTAAGTACTGAATCCTGTATATTTGGCGCAGTTTAGAGGGTCTCCTTTTATCGGGCAAACAATATTGAGGTATTGTCTCTACCGTGGATATTTTACAGATAAATTGGTGCATACTCATATCCATATTATCTCCAGCTGCTTTGAAGAGCTTGTCATTCAAGCTATCTGCTCCAGCGGCTTTGTTAGACTTCAGCTTCGATATAGCTACGTCTAAGTCGGTAAGACGGGATTGTTGGGTTTCGTCGTCTTTATTGAATAGTTCATCATGTCTGACAGTCGAATTTGGCTCGTCGTCACCGTTATACAATCTGCAGAAGTGGTTCTTTCATATTCTCAGCATTGACTGTGGTTCCACTATGATGTTTCCACTTTCATCTTTTCAACCTTCGGTTCGAGGTTTATGTATTTGTAAATTTTGTTTCACCTGCTCATAAAATATTCGAACTTCATTTCTATTTTTGAACTTGTTAAGATCTTTGACCGCACGCTTATCATGCTTTGGGTTGACAAATTATATACCTAAACGATTTAAAAGGAAGGTCTGCCACTTCCATATTGAACAGAAAATACTGCCATTTCCCAGAAGCAGTAAAAATGTTTGGTCATTTGTAAAAGAAAACATGAGGAATTATTCATCTTTCATGGTGCCTACACTTGTTTAGAATAACACTGTATTCGTTAGCTCTTAAAAGAAGTCCAAAATTCACTGGCTCGCTGCCAGGGAGTGTTATGACTTAGTCTGTACTTGAGGAAGTAAATGATTTTATATGAAACCAATCTTCTTCCGTATACTCATACTGTAGCTATAAAGTCCTTAGAGATCTCAAAGTTTACAAATCCGATGGCCTGGATTTGGCTGAAGAATCCTTGCTATTGTTCAGAATAGGTGTTCTTTAAACGCTGTCCCAACCACTGCGTGTGCTTATTCATCTATTCTTTTCTTCAAGTCTCGTCCGGATTTAAAATTGTGCAGCGCCTAATATGTACAACAAAAAAGTTGAATTTTCTCCCAATTGTAATTATCGACCGACCCCACTTCGTCCCTTTTTCCAAGTTCATAAAAACGCTGAATGATTTGGGATTAAGAAATATCTCGAAGATCGGAGGATTTCTAATGGGCGGCAGTACGGATTTTGAAGTAATAGGTCAGCTGGTAATCTCATTGTTCATCTCACCAAACAGTGGATCAAATCCTTACAAATCCTTTTGGAGAAAGTGAGTAAAAACCTTTATACGTCCAAAACTTGAATATAACTCCTATCTCTGGGCTTGTGCACCAGAAAGCTACAAGTATTTAGGCTATTTTAGAAAGTATTCATAGAAAAACTTTAAAATTTATTGGCAACAATAATATCATTAAATCAATTTCGTTACTTGAACATCGTTACAAAGTTTGTTGTCTCACCCTTTCTTACCGCTACTAGTTGCAATCCTGGACTTAAACAGTTGAACCGTTATAGTCTGCTTCTATTAAAGCCCTTCAGTATACCCTTCAGTCGTACTGTTTAGTATAGATATTCGTTCTTTAGCCGTACTGCGCGAATGAGGGAATGCTCTCCCACACTTTGTCTTTCATTGCATTGTTGAAGAATTCAAAACCAATGCACATCGATACGTTACATTATGGATCAGTAAAATTGTTGACTAGATTTTTGGTTTCAAGAGGCACATAACGGTCCTCTGTTAAGTCTGAATGACCTTGATATACAACTAATCAAGAAGATCAAGAGAATCTTCAATTGAGACATTAAGTCCCTGGACCTAATAAGGAAGATATATAAAGTATGTTAACCTTACTTCAGATTTCAGGTCCATGGGCATTATGGCTGCGGACGTTATTATTATCTCACCTTAAAACATTAACGAATTTTTTTTCTGTGCAATGAATTTTGGATGTCAAAATTTTAATGGTGTTATTAAATTTACAATTCTCCTCTTTTAGTAACATCAATAACATTATAAAATTTCATATTTAAACACCAAAAATAACTTACCTGTGTTTCCTTGTCTCTAAATATTTATTGTCAAAATTATTGTGATTCATTTTATGAATGCTTGTCAAAGAGCCGAAAGGATTATTATGGACATTTGCTGAATGATGTTGGCCATGATGATTTGAATGGGCGATGAGGTCTTCTGAAATTTATATAAAAAAAAACAAACATAGAATAAATACAAACATGAATTATAAATAATTCTAAAGCGGTAGGTCTCTGACTTGACTAAACAACAAATATTAATTGCTCAATTTGCCTTTTCTCTAAGTCTACATATATATATTTCTGTATTTCGAGGAAACAGGAAAGTTTAAACATTAAAATCGTGATGATGAAGGTACAACCTATATAAGTCTAAGTACTTGTTCAAAGTTGGACCACCTGCTGCCACAAAATTAAACAGTCCAACACAACATAACACAGCATCATGCTGCAAAGGATAATGGTTATGAGAAAATTCATTGGATTTCGCCCTCAGAGCGTTGATATTTCCAATCGATTGGTTATTTCAATTTGAACATGATGATATCATTATCATGTGTTTTCCTATATAAATAAGTAATAAGAGCAGCAAAATACTGTTAATGTGTCGGATATAGCTGTGAACCATAGTTAAGTCATGTGTATAACGCTACATAAGTATGTACCTTTGTATGAAAATACTTAAACTTCTCGTACGCCTACATAATGTAAATTTGGAAGTAGATGTATGAAGTTACCTTTTGCTTTAAGAATGTAATTACCTGAAAATCAATACTTGGTATAATTTCTGGCATATATACAAATATATTCAAATTGCATTCAAAATTTCAGCACCTACCTACCTCTCAATAAAAAAATAAAGTAATATATACGTAAGTGTATTTAATTGAATTAACTTTTAAAATAAATAAATGAACATTGAGTTTTTTGTTTTAATTAAATGCAAATAATATCAATATCTATAAATACTCGAAATATCGATCTCATTATCTCTCCAATTCAATGGAGACTTTTTTGTGAGAGAAATGGACTTTTAAGGTCATAATTGTGTTTAAATCTCTTGCAGTGAAATAATGGAAAATCCTTATGTATTAATTGTAAATAATTTATTTATCAAAATTAATAACTTGCACATTTTTAAAATGTTTAAACTTTAATACGCAAGGGTGGTCCTTATGTGGCACGATAGAAGATACTTCCGAGTCCTCCAGGCTACGGAAAATTTTTTCAACTAATCCAGCAATGCCAAGCTGCCTGCAAAAATTCAGATGGCTCCTGGACAATTTCAAGTGAAGAATCGCTGAAATTACTACTGGATACCCACTTTCCTAGTAGCTCTCTAACCGCAACTTTTTACAATAAAATTCGTTCAAATTCCAATGTTATAATGTCCATAAGGTCTGATCACAAGGGACAAGCTACTGTGGGCTCTCAACAACTTCGAACCATTTAAATCTTAAGATGTTAGAAAGATTGATTAATATCCATTTAAGGGTAAGTATTGATACAAGACTATGTCTCAACATGCCTACTGTATAGGCAAATCGGTGTAAACGGCGTTGCACATATTAGTACACACCATCGAATCCTCCCTCCACCATAAAGAGTTCACTATGGTTGCTTTCCTTGACATCTTAGATGATTTTGACATCTCTAGACGTAGAGGGGTTCGCTTACGGAGTTGGCTCATAATGAACTCGAAACTGGGCAGTTCTTCTGCTAGAAGATTCGTAAATAGAGGGACACCGTAAGGTGGTGTTCTATCCCCTTTCTTCTGCAACCTGGTGGTAAATGAAATCTTAATTGGTCTGGATGCCGGAGGGTTTCAGAGTGATTGCCTATACGGATGACGTTGCTATAGCGATTTCAGAAAAGCATCTTAACACCCTAAAAGAACTCTTACAAAACGCCTTAGCCAAACTAATACTTTGGGTTGATCGATGTGGACTGGGTTTAAAGTGTAAACGCACATAAAACCGATTAAGTCCTATTTTTGAGGAAATACAAAACTCCAAACACTAACCCCCATATATTAAAAGTATTCAATTTAATATTTTAGACGAGGCTAAGTATCTGGGCCTTATTTTAAACAAAAAAAAAAAAAAAAAACAAATTGGAAACGTAATAGAGAAAAAAAAAAGTCAAAAAAGCTACTGTAGCTCTCTTTTCTTGCAAAAAAGCTATTGGTAATAAATGGGGCCTACAACCCTGAATTACGCTTTAATATACAGTGTGGCAGTATGGCAGCGTGTTCCAACGGAACTTTTGGCGATAAAAGAAGTCTTGTCCCGGCTTTAAGAAAATGTGATGTCAACATCTGATATCCGTATTTTCTCAGATAGTCAGGCCGCTATCAAATCTCTGGACTCTACCTCTAAAAACTTTATAACAGTCCATAATTGTCGATCATCTCTAATGAAGATGTCACAACAGTTTAATATTCACCTTTGCTGTGTGCCGGCCCATAGAGACATTTAAGAAAATTGTTATGCAAATGAACTCGCTATAAATTGTACAGTACAACCCATTCTACTACGTTTGGCTAATGCTGGCATACTACTACAGTTCTTTACTTCCTCTGTACATGACCTGCTCTAGCTCAAAAACGCAGAAATGACCTGTGAGAGTTCTTCTATAACGATCTAAACGATCTCAATACTCTTAAAATTATCAGTCTTCCATATTTCGTAAGGGACTCAAACTGTTTTCATTGAGCTTAGTAGAAAGCCTCATGAGTTATGTGGTATCACAATCGGCCATTAAATTGTGTGTCTCCATCACGTTCAGCCACTTTAACCTAACCTAACCCTAATGCAAAAAGCTTTTCCAAAAGGGGCCGTAGCACTAACCAGCAGTGTCAGGGGACTTAGTTCAGTTCTTGCATGTTCCATTTAAAGGTTTTTTTTTATGTCAAAGGTACTGCCTCGCTTCAATGGGAAAGGCAAATCCTGCAAGTGTATCTCAAATATCGAAAAGATTGTTTAGCCCGCTAGTTAGTGCTGCACTGGGCCTAGTGACGCTTCCGGGAGATCGTTTATGAGGAAGAGATTCGGAGACAAACCGGAGCCCTGGAGGAAACCAGCATTTATTTAATGAGTTTCATATTTGAAACCAATCAATACAACTTGTATTGAACGGTTAGAAAGGTAATTTCTAATTCAAAGAAGAAGCGATTCATCAATACCAAAAGCACGCTTTTCGCTCTATCAAAGACTTTTGAAATATCAAGTTCTTTCTCCAAAACGATGTAAAGATTTGTTCCGCTGCTCCGTTAGATAAACCATCCAATCAACGGTCGACCTACGAAAGCCATACTTCCGGTCATTAAGAAGCTTTCGTTCTTCGAGATATGTCTTAAGCTGATAATTAATTAGCGTGTTAAGCAATTAAAGATTGGCCTTAAAAATTGAGGTCTTGTTCCTCAATCCGTACAAAATTCAATTGACCCAAGCAGAAGGTACACAACCATAACCAACAAAGTATGCATATTTGATACTTCCAATATTGGTCTGGAACTCGGCGAGCGTCATCGGTCATCGGGGAGCGCTAAACGTCGATGATTTCTGTTTTGCTCAATTCGAAGATATGTACTATGTACGCCTTTGATATATGGTTTGAAGAGGACGTTAAGGCTCTGACTCTGTTATACATAGAAACTCAGAAAAAGTGTACTAAATCAATGCAACATTTCCTAACATAGTAATTTTGTACAAATATTAAAATTAATGAAATAAATTTAGGAAGATTTACATTCTGAAAATTATTTTTGAAACATGTTTTTTGAAGTTATAATATAAAATGTACAAAATAAATAGAAGCTTACATTTGCAATGTTAAAAAAATATATAAAATTAAATTCATTCTTTAACCCCAAAGCATAGGATTTTAAAGTTCTTAGCTAATCAAAAACTATTTGGCTTCAGGGGATAAGATATATGGTATAAATAGTACATTCTACGGGTAGGTACACTGAACATGAACAATACATGGATTTTGGCCTTTCCAAACTTTGTTCAGTAAACCTTAACGATTTACGAACTATGAACATGAGCACAATAAGGACCATAAGCATACACTGTATAGACAATATAGGTATGATACACATTAAAGGAACTGCATATGATTCAATTTAAAGTCTGGTCCTTCCTTTCTAAAATAGGAATCGAAATAACTATAGGTAAAAGTTCGTATCGTATAGCTGGAAAATATAATCATTAAGGTTTTCCAAAAGGGGGTGTTGGGATGGAGGGAGGAGTGGTTCTTTAAATTTATTTGTAACAACAAGGATGAAATTCAATTAAACAAAGTGCTAGCACATTAATTACCTCTCCAGTTGCTGCCACCCGATGCGATTCTCAGGCTCTTGTCGTATCTATCAACTCCTGGTAGATGGTATTGTTGAGGATGGTGATATTCGTGTTGATAATATTGTTGTTGTAGTTGTTGTTGGTGTTGCTGTTGACTCTTCCTATGGTTATTTTTGCCACTCATCGAATAGACATGATGGGTTCGGACATATTTTTCATCGACCTACATTATATGGCCAATTTGAGAGAAAATCAGTGATTTATTGACTTTTATTTCATATACTTATGTATATGTATCTTATAGATAACAAAAGAAAATATTTATAAAAAAAAATAGAAGAATTCCGAACATAAAAATACTAATGAGTTAATTATACCATTTAATATAATTAAAAACCTATTCTCGATGACACCGCACCTCAATTAGAAAATATAGAGTTTAGAAATAAAAATCCGCATATTCTGTTCAAGTTATAATAATGCACCCACCTAAAATGTTTTATGGAGTTTTAATTTATTGTTATAGGTTTTTATAGTTTTTAAAAAATTGTCAATTCATATTCTTTTAAATATAAAAGTTAATTGAAATCGAAAGCGTTACTGATTCGTAGCTTATTTGGAGTCACCTAAACTCCTACCAAATTTTTACTAATCAGTTATCAGATTCATAAAAGAAATATTGACGAAAAAAATTGCCATATTAAAACTCACTGCGCGATATGCTCAGAATTGCACGAAACATGTAAAAGATTAAATGCGCGAGATGCAACGAGAATAACACCTCAACTGGTCCTACTTGTCCAAGTCTAAAAAAAAAGTTTGGGAGAATCTCTCTTCGAGAAACAAAAGAACATTGTTCCCTACAATGACACCTCAGATAAACACTCATCAAATGTATTTACCAAAAGTGTCTCTTTTGAAACAAATAAGGTTAAATAGCAAGCTTTCGAAACAAGGAATCGAACCAAAAACTAATATAGCTAAAGAAAGGTGGAATGTTGTTAAAGTTCTTAAGAAGCCTGACTTAAATATAGCCGCATTAAAACTAGATAATGGGCTAGGAGCTTTGTCTATTTCTGAAGAGGCAAATGCTTTGGACAAAACATTTACCGATAGCCGTACACTACCCAACAAATAGCAATGTGGTACCTTCAATTTGGCGATCATTGCAGAAGAGTATGTTACAATTAACGAAGTTATTGAAGCACACCTTTGATTGATAAATTGAAAGTCAGTTGGCTTTGATAACATACAAAATATTTTTTTAAAAAACCTTCCAGGGTCAGGCATAACATTTCTTTTAATTTTTTTAAATTCTTGGATAAAGACAGGTTATTTTCTAGTGGCATGGAAAAAGGCTAAAATTATTTCAATTTTGAGACCTGGAAAAATCGTTAGCCAACCTGTAAGTTATCGTCCTATAAGTTTACTAAGTTCTGTAAGTAAGTGCTTTCAAAAAATAATTACAAACAAACTCATGGCACACATTAACAATAATAATATTCTGCCTCCTAAAGAACTTGTATTTCGAGCGTACACCAAATCGATCGAATAACCAAAATCATTAAAACCCATTTTACCAATAGTACCGGTATGGTATTACTTGACGTAGAAAAAGCATATGATTCTGTCTGGCATGATGGGCTCTTATACAAACTCTTGATGCTCAACTTTCCTATGTATATAACAAAATTTTGAAGTTCTGTCTGTCATCAAAAACTTTAGTTATCTCTGTTAACAAAAATCTTTCGAAAATATTTGTGTGTACTGCAGGCATGCCTCAAGGATCCGTTCTTGGCCCAATACTCTATAAATTTTTTTTACTGCTGATTTTCCTGTTTTGCAAAACTGCAATAAATGAAGTTTTGCAGATGAAACCTGTGTATTTTCATGTGATTCACTTGGCTTAGTTATTAAAACCAATTTAAAATCTGCTTTGAATGCACTTCAACAATATTTTAACGATTGAAAGACTAAGATAAATGATGTAAACTACCTTTTGGAATTCATGTCCAAGAAATCATAAGAAAAGTAAATATTAAAATTCTCATATTCTTTTATTAATCTTAAATCAAAGTTAAGTCATGAAAATAAATTTATAATTTTCAAAACGATTTCGCAAGAAATCTTTCTATATGGATCACCTGCTTGGGGTAACAGTACAATAACGCCTTATCCGAAGGTTGCAAACATCGCAAAACAAGTTGTTCAAAGTGATGTTTAAATTTCATTTTACACACCTGTTAGCTAATGTTGACTATAATTCTAATAGAATTATAAAATTAAAAGAACGATATAAGGTTTCCTTCGAATTATCTGACGATGTTTTAATTTCAAATTTAGCTTCATAGTTTCAATATTCAAAGGACTGATTTTTGTTATTTATTTATATTATTTTGCTTAATTTATTAAATGTATGAATGTATTAACTTCCCATAGAAAGTTTTTAAAAATGTTGACATTTCTCGATGTTTAAAGTTCGCTAGAGTCTAAATAAAAGATTTTTAGAGAGATGTCTGTTTTTGCGTGTGTACGTACGTTCGGGAAGCTTTTTTCGTCGTCCATATATCAAGAACCAGTCGAGATATCGTCTTTGAAGAAATTTTCTTATTACAGCTAATAATGCAGAAAGATGAAAAAAGGTCTTTTAAAAAATTGGTTAACCCAAAATATCGTCCGAACCGATAACGCTAGCGATTTGAATTAAATTTTTAAAATTACTAAAAGTTGGTAAAAAATTGATTTTCGACTCAAATATCTCTTCAAAAATTAAAAATTTTGGTTTCAAACATATTTCATCTAATAGAAAATATTGTCTTCGACATTAAAAATGAAAATCTACAAGAAATTGAACGAAAAATTGTTGTTTGATTCTCGATATCTCGTGAATAAATGAAGGCACTGACTTCAAAATGATTTCATTGTGTTAAATTTTCTTAGAAAAATCCAGTATGTATTTGTTTATATAAGAAATAAAAACTTTCAAGAAATGTTACTAAAATTGGTAAACAATTGTTTTCGACTAAAAATCTCGTTAACAAAAATAGATTTTGAAATCAAACTATTTCATCATATGCAAATTTTGTTTACAATTTTTAGAGAAAAATTCAACTGACAACTTTAAAAAAAAAAAAAAAAAATGTGTAAGGAGAACAAAGAAAGATATTAATTTCAAATTATTTATCTCGCACAAACTATCGTTATGAATAGTTTGTTAAAGTCTTTAGGAAGACAAATCTATAAAAGGATGGGAAGCTAGCAGTGAGGTTTGCACCCCAGCCTTTTTTTAAGTTTTGTTTGTTATTTATGTAGTTTATTTGATTGATTTTTATTTATTTGTTTATTTTTTTCACTTATTTATAAGTGTTGTGTTTATTTATTACATTATTTTTATACATGTTTACTTCTTTATTCACTTATTTATTAAATTTTTTTTATTATTTATTTATTTTTTTTTTTTTATTTGTTTATTTATTTATTCATTCGTTTATTTATTAACTTCCCATAGGAAGTTATTGTAATGGGTCCGATTTTTCAAATTGAAAATTTTGACATTTCTCGACGTTTCAAGGTCCCTAGAGTCGAAATAAAAGATTTTTAGAAATATGTCTGTGCGTGCGTGTCCGTACGTTCGTACGTCCTAAAAAACCTAAAAAAAAAAACATTACTCAAAGTTGGTAAAAATTGAATTTCGACTCAAATATCTTTTCAAAAACTTGAGATTAAGGCTTCAAACTTATTTTATCTTATAATAAATATTGTTTTCAACATTCTAAAAAATGTTGAGAAAAATCGAATTGACAGTTTTTTTACAAAAAATAAAAACCAAAAAAAAAATGTTTTAAAAGTTGGTAAAAATTGATTTTCGACTCAAATATCTTTTCAAAACTTCGAGATATTAACTTTAAACTACTTTAATCTTTCAAAAAATATTGTTGTCAACATTCAGTAAAATTTTGAAAAAAATCGAATTGAAATTTTTTTTACAAAAAATTAAAAACCGAAAAAAAAATTAACAAAAATTGTTAAAAATTCATTTTTGACTCAAATATCTTTTCAAAAATTTGAGATAATGGCTTCTTACTACTTTAAACGTATAAGAATTATTGTTTTCAACAATAGAAACAATTTTGAGAAAAATCGAATTGACAGTTTTTTTTTACGAAAAATAAAAACCTAAAAAAAAAATTTATAAAAGTTGGTAAAAATTGTTTTTCGACGTAAATATCTTTTCAAAAATTTGAGACATTGGCATCAAACTAATTTTATGTGAGAAAAATCGAATTGACAGTTTTTTTTTACAAAAAATAAAAACAAAAAAAAAACAATGCTAAAACTTTTGGCTCAAATAGCAAATATTGGCTTCCGACAGACGGGATGGGAAGTTATCAGTGTGGGTCGCATCCCAGCCTCTTTTTTATTTATGTATGTACTAGCTTTTACCCGCGACTTCGTCCGCATTCGATAGTTTTTTTTTTTGGATAGCATAGTATGAAAAAACCTGAGCTGTATTTTTTGGTACGTATGTTTGAATTTTGCCGCGATGCGATGAGGCCATACTAAGTGTGATTGTCATAGGTTAGGTTAGGTTAATACATTTTAAGAAGAAGATAGGTTACTGCAATACATTTTTATATACGACGTTTTTGTGTTTCCTTCCTTGGCCAGAACGTAAGGATTTTGTGGGTTTGAGAGTCGTGAGCACGCTACATATAATTGTCCATGGGAAAAACAGTTTTTTCCAAATTCACACCTGCAACTTTTTGCGTTTGCCCTGAGCTTTATTTATTGTTATTGCAAATGCTGCTTTCAGAGGAAACTGCACTCTTTTAAACTGAAACGGCAAATCGGTTGGAATTATCGGAATGCGGGGAGTTAAAACATTTTTTGCTTTTGCTATCCAGTCATGATTATAGCTTTTATAATATTTCGTCCTAGGTGAGTAATCTGTAGCCGTGTACCATTACATAACTTTGATGCGTCAAGATTTCACATTAACAGGACTGGAACACCAACCTTCAATCTCAACTTATGAGAAGGGTTGGGAATGCATTGTTTTCCCGTAATACCAATTTTATCCAAATATTATTCAAATTTTTGGTAATTTAGGAGTGAAAGTGATCAGATTCCCCGGAAAGTAATTTTTCCCATGGGAATGCGTTGTTTTAGCGAGGTCAAAAGTAACTCATGTTCTTTCTTAAGTTTCAAACTATCTCCTTACCAAATTTCATTTAAATCTGTTCAGTAGTTTAGGCGTAAAAGCAATCGGCCCACCTGAATTTTCCCATGGTAACGCGTCATTTTTCCGGGTTAAAAAGTAGCCTATGTCCTTTCTCGGGTATCAAAATATCTCCATACCAAATTGCATGCAAATTGGTTCAGTAGTTAAGGCGTGATTGAGTAACAGACAGACAGACAGAGTTACTTTCGCATTTATAATATAAGTATAGAAGTATAGATTTCTTCATGTTACTGATTTATGCTCATCTGTTTTATGTCTGTAAAATATTTGTCTCTCATTCTTCAAATTGTATAACGTTTATTGTATACGTTTTGTTAAATTTATAATTAAAATTTCGCATTGTTAGCTTCTGATTGCACTACACCAATTATCTTTACATCTATATTTATAGGTATATCTCCTTTATATTTTAATTTATGCATTTATTTATATTATTTTTTTTTCAAGTTTTAACTAGCGTTTCCTTCAGTCAAAACTTTATTTTTCAATTTTGTGTTAAAAAATTATTTAAACTTAGTAGTAGTGAATATTTTATACCAATGTATGTATGTAAATTGTGCAACGTATGTATGTATAGTTAAGACAAAGAAATAATGTTATATTTTAAGCTAAAATAAGAATCAAATCAAACTTTAATTGTTTGAAAAACATTTAAAAAAAAAAAACTCTATCCTATCGACCATTCTTTTCAAAAGAATCTCAATAAGTGTAGTATACGTGGCATGATGGTAAGTGGGTAGGACTGTCATGCCAGAGGTCTTGGGTTCGATCTCTGCCTATGCCATCTAAAGTTTTTTTCACGGGTACTGCCTCTTGTGAGGAATTGACAAATTCTCCAAGAGTAATTCTTGTCATGAAAAGTGCTTTCTTAAATTAGCCGTTCGGATTCGGCTTTAAACTGTAGGTCCCCTCCATCCCTGGCACACAGGAATGGTTGAGAGTTGTAAGCCACTAGGCCCTAGTTCTCAACAGACTGTTGCGCAACCCAATTTATTTGTTTATTTCAATAAGCCAATCTGACGGCTTATATATATAGATAAACGATGTAGTATAAATTTCTTCAAACTTACTATTTTTGCAACTAACAAATAATTTCTGAGTTGTGTCCCGATCTTTTATTCTTGTCCTTAAAATTATTGTATATGAAATGTTTGTTTATGCAATTAATGTTTTCCAAGCAAACGTCATTATAGCTTCATTCCATAACGAGTGTTTATTTCCTTTCATAAATATTACCTTATGACATATTTTGAACGCAAAAAAAGAACAGTGCTACTATAAAATATAAATAATTCAACATTCTTTCAGTAAGGAAAATACTGTTAATGACATCATAAAATTTAATATTCAACATTATAACTCTTATAACCTATACCTCTACAACAACCGTTTATATAACTTTTGG
The DNA here is from genome assembly GCA_920104205.1 of Eupeodes latifasciatus. Lineage (NCBI taxonomy): Eukaryota > Metazoa > Arthropoda > Insecta > Diptera > Syrphidae > Eupeodes > Eupeodes latifasciatus. The sequence continues at coordinate 295,676,399 of OV049924.1, read as the reverse complement.
TTTTGATTGTATAAAACAAAAATTCAATTTTCATAAATTCGTTATTGAGCTGGAATTGTTTTTTCGACAACCGCTAAATTAATCAAATCCCCCAAGCTTCTCCTTTCTTTCAGTCTTTATACTTTCCTTAGGTAGTAAGTATACAAATACATACATATGTAAATTGCCAATATTATTCAAGGATCGCCTTCAGTTTTTCAAACAAAAACCTACACCATATAACCGCATTATTTACATAAATCATTTTAACAATTTCATTTATTTCAGTTTACAAGAGGGAAAAGCTTATGGATAAGGTCGCAAACCAAATAAATTGACATGCCATTAAATATATCTCTGAATCTTATTTCCATCTTCAAGGTTTTGTATGTAGATTTATGTATGTTTAATAATCATGTTCTTCAAGTAGCATTTTTTGAAAAGCTCAAACAAACAAGCAAGCAAAAATATAAAATTGAGATAACAATAACGACAACGACAACGAAGCCAACACTAACGTGAGAACTGTCGAATTTTATTCACATGTTGTTTTTCAAACCATATTCTACCTCAAAATGTTGCACAAATTTTACCATTTAAAGTACCTAAAGTATACAAGAGAACATATAGTATTGTAGGTATACCAAAGATGCAACCAAATTTAATGTTATAAGGCTAATTCATAATTTATAGCTACCTACATATTTCCCTTCTGTTCTGATGTTGCTGAAACTGGAATCTGGAATGTGAGTTGGGTAAAGAAGAGTGTAGGCTTCAGGATTACCTACGAGTAGCTATAAGCTTTTTATGCTGATGGTATGAGTATGAGAGCTGTGAGGGCCGATTATGGTGAACTAACGTTGTTTATGTAACCGCAGGGATGTGTAGGCACATTTTATAACCAAGCAGATGGTAAAATTGTGAGCATCCAGTGGATAGAGGATACTCGTATCTATACCTAAGGACCTACTACTTGTTGGGTTATGTTAGAATTATTTGTTTTAAATTTCATACTCATACTCTTACACTTTAAAAGAGTTGTTCAAAGGACCGTAATTGGTAGAAAGAAAGTTAAAGGCTCCAGCTTATTGTATCATTGTGTATAGTATCAAAAATATATTTTAACATTTCTAATTCATTTTCTTTTGGTAATGATAATGAAGAAGTCAGAGATAACACGAGGTTTTTTTTAAACGCGGTGGGCTTAGAAATTAAGCGTCCGGCTTTATAAAGGGTGATTAGCTATTATTTTTTTGGCAACACTGGTTTAAACAGCTGACCACGCTTCATGTTTTGTTTCACTATCAAACATCTTCAGTTTGGTCTATAATTTAACCATGAATCGTCTTACAAACGAACAACGCTTGCAAATTATTGAATTTTATTATCAAAATGCGTGCTCTGTTATGAAAGTTCATCGCGCGCTTCTTCAATTTTATGGTCAGTTTTATCGACCCACTGAAGCGGCTATTGGGGCTATTGTGACTAAATTTCGCACCAAATTTACATTGTTGGACATTAAACCACCAACAGGCTTACGTAGAGTGCGAACTGAAACAAAATGTAAAAGTCACAGTTTGGTGCGGTTTATGGGCTGGTGGCATCATTGGACCGTACTTCTTCAAAAATGATGCGAAATGTAACGTAACTGTGAATGTTGAGTGCTACTGTGAGATGATATCCAACTTTTTTTTGCCCAAAATGCAAGAGCTTGGCTTGCATGACATGTGGTTTCAACAAGACGGTGCCACATGCCACACAGCACGCGCAACAATGGACTTATTGAGAGGCGAGTTCGGTGTACATTTTATTTCACTTTCGGGACCAGTCAATTGGCCGCCTAGATCGTAAGATTTAACACCTTTAGACTATTTTTTGTGGGACTATGTTAAAGGTCATGTCTATACAGACAAGCCCGCTTCAATTGACGCATTGGAAGACAACATTGAACCATTTATTCGTGAGATACCAGCCGAAATGTTTGAAAGAGTATGCTAAAATTGGACTAAGCGGATGGACCATTTGAGGCGCAGTCAAGGTCAACATTTGCATGAAATAATCTTCAAACATTAAATTATATCGATACCTTCCCGTAAGAATGTATTAAGCGACATTTTTACATTTTTAAAATTGTTCAGGAAACAAAAAAAAACGTCTCATTTAGTTATTTTTGTGTGTATTGTAATGGATTTGGAGAGGGATTTTCAGAATACAAAACTTGACATCATTGCAAAACCGAAATTTTAATCAGATAAGAAGTTTTTGTCGCTTAGTACATTTTCGTGGTCAAGACATTGGCGCTTGATACAATGGTAAATGGCGCTTAAGACACTGTAATGGTCACAAAAAATAAAGGTTTGAAATAAATTGTGTCGTTTAATTCATTTTTAATTTTTTTCTCATTAACAATAAAATAAATAAAAATCTACAGTTACTCTCAAAATTGAGCGTACACCAGCAAAAAAAAAAAAACTGTTTTGCTGTTTTAAATTATTCAAATGTTATGGTTTTGGTATTTTGTTTTCAATTTTCTTTTTTTTTATATTTTATGTAAAATAAACAAGAGTAAAAACAACAAAAACAATTAACAAAAAATAATAAAAATTAAAAAACTAAAAAAATCATCAAATGCATGGCACAAAATTAAGCGTACACTTGGAATTCAAAGCATACAAAAATGTTAATTAGTGGTCAAATTTAAATTTTAATATTTTGTAGGACCACCTTTAGCCGTAATCACATCTTGTAGTCGCCGCGGCATTGATTGGACAATTTTACATACATACCTTGCGTAACTTAACTTGAGAACAAAAATTACTTGGGGGGCTCCAGCATGGTACGGGAGTTGAATATATATTATTTTAAATGTGTAGGCTTTTAACTAATTATCGAATCTTCCACTCCATCGACAAGTTATGCAGCGCCTTAGCATATTAAGCGTATCAATAGAAGATATGCATACAGTCCTTTTTCAAACCCACCCTTCTTTGGCACCCTAGGTGCAAGTCTAGATTTAAATTATAAAAATTTGCTACAGTCGTCCCGTTGCCTATACCTAGGTAATGGCACAATTGATTGGGATGACGTGAAATAAATCCAAGTGAATAAGGCCAACTTTCATTTTTTAAGGTACAAGTGCAATAGGGCGAATTTTCAGCAGTTGGTCTTATTACATACTCACCGTAGAAATATGTTGGCCTTATTTTTATAAATAATATGGCCTTATTTCACTTTGTCAAAGTTCAATATCACCAACTTCTGAAAATTGGCCTGATTTCACTTTTGTAAAGTACATTAAGGCCAATTATTGAAAGACAAAATAATGGTACCTAGTTATGTAAAAAAGATTCCACCTCATACTACATCTCTCATTTTGGAAATTTTGAGGTGAAAAACATATTTTACACTGGAAGATCCAAGCATATTTCATGTGTGTATGCTAACTCTTTCCGTTGCCGTCCTAAATAAATAAAATGCACGACTGGGTCGCACGAACTTGCTCCTGTATGCAAAGAGTCTGTTTAAAAAAGCACCTATATAAGATTTAAAATTATACCTTTAAAACAAGTTTGTCTTCAAAGATTTAAATGCTATTCGATTTGTCAAAAAAACCGCGCGATTCATCCCAAGACACAACTCATCCTAGGACAACTCATCCCGGAAATGAATTGGTATTTACAATAGTTATAGTTATAAACAATACATACATATGTACCAAATGCATTATCTAATTTGGATAAAAGATAGTAATCAGCCCTATCATGAATTCCATCGTAGTCGGAATTTTTACGAATCCCGAAAAACTGTATCATGAAATCCGTTCGTAATGCAAAATTGTATGAGATTTTCCACTACGAACGGATTTCATGGTACAGTTTTTCGGGATTCGTAAAAATTTCCGATTACGATGGAATTCATGATAGGGCTGAATATAATAAAAGTTTTGTCAATGTAATGCGCTCTTTCGGGCTCACGCACAGGATTTGATCTGGTGAGATGGGAGGGGGTTACATTTAATACAGTTAAAATAATTTAAAAAAAATATATTTTAAGATTCAAAATTTTACCTGAAAAGTAAGTTTGTCTTCAAAAATTTAGATGACATTTTATAAATCAAAAAACCCTTGATTTTTTCAAAATTTTTGTTTGAAAATCGTTAGAGCGGTTTTTTTTTAAATTAATTTTTTATATATAAAATTTTTAAATTTTGTTCTAAAAATATTTTTGGTATGCAGTTGTTTAGTGATTGTAAATATACGCTCTACATTTGAATTTCGTAAAAAAATGTTGACCCGTTTTTGAGATATAGAATTTTGAAAAAAAAAAATTCAATATTTTTTTAAAAATCCAAACAATAAAAAATTTCACTTTTGATAATCAAATATTGTTAAGGCAATATAAGAGCTTATTCAGAAAAAAAATTATTGAAATCGGTTGATAAGTTGCTGAGAAAATTAAGAAACAAAATAACGGTTCTATGAGCGGTACCTTTCCTGAGCAATACAAAAATATGTTTTTCTTATGAAAAGAAGCCAAGTTTAAAAATAAAATTTTAGAGAAAATTTAAAAAAAAACTATCGGTTTGTTTTTGAGAAAATTCGAATTTTCGTTTTTTGACCAAAAAAATTGTATGGGGGCCACTGTTAGTTTTGGTCTTAAAAAAAAAATGAAAAAAACGCGTAACGCGAATCTGCTGAAAACCTTAACTTCCAAGTTTGAACTCAATCGACCCAATGGTTTAGGCTGTAGGAGCGTGGACAGACAGACAAAACAGACCGGACGGAATCGCGGGACCCACTTTTTTCGACTTCTCTACCATCGTAATATCATGTTTGATTAAAATCTCGAGTTCGAAATTTTGCACGAATGCAAAACTTGCCATATAGTTCCTATATGTCGCAAGTAAAAAAAAGAAATTAAAATTCATTGCCTATCTACGTTAAAGGATACCAAATGACCTCATCCATATGCATTAGACATTTTGAAAACAAGAAAATACTTCCCTGCCGCATGAAGGATATGAACTTTTTGTTGTTGTTTTTTCTTATTTCCTTTTTCTTGTTTGTGGTTAAAATTCCCCTTTTCTCTGATTCAAAGGCCCTACACGTTTAATTTTCAACAAAACACTACTTATAGAGGGTGCTAATTAGTGAGTTTGGTTGGAGTTGAAAGTATTTTCGCTAATTTAAACGAGTGTTTACATCTGTGTGAGTGTGTGTCTATATGTTTATTGTACGTATGTGTGGATGTGTTAGTTAGTTATACCTTTTTGCCATTAATTAACCAAGTTATGTGCGGAGCGGGATGTGCTCTGGTTGTATTACACATAGCTAATATACGTTCGCCTATAATGAATGGGGTCCTTTTGCGAAATTTTATCGTCGGTGGTCCTGTCTGGGGAACTGTAAACAAAAATAATAAATTCAAAAATTTTTCTTTTTTTTTTCTTATTGTTTTTGTTAAATTGGGTTATCCTCAATTTTGGGTAAAGGTACATTTAAAATGAGTTGTATTTATTTTTTAATGATTGTGTTTCAAGTGAAAGGTGAATTTATTCATTAGATTTTATAATTTATGTTTCATATGTAGGCATTTGTTTACTTATACGGGTATGAAGATTGAAGGTACATACGTAAAAATACTTACTGAACACGTTTAAATATTCATCGGATGATGCTTTAGTAAAAATTGGTGTGTCCGTTGAAACTTCACAGTAATAATGTCCCGATGCATCAAAGTTAAGTTTTTTTAATGTGACTTGTGTCTCGTTAGAGTTTTCAAACTGAAAAGAATACAAAATTTAAATTGAGCTCATTTTTACTTAAGCCAGAAAGTTAAATCTTATTTCTCAAAAATATAAATAACAGTTAAATCTCATAAATTGTTTAAGACCTATCGAAGCTCCATTAAATGTTTTGACATCTCGATTTTGCTTTATTCAAAGTAAAAATTTACTTATTCGTTAATCATTCGCCATTTAATGTATGAAGGATGGTTTCGATTAAACCTGATATGATGGATTGGTTCACAAATGTGGTTTTGCACATCTGTCTGATGGTTTTAATTTGTGTTGTTTATTACTTTATTTACATATTATAAAAGAGTTTCATTGTATTAATTACCTTTTGTCATTAAAAAAAAGGACTTTTTTTATCTTAGAGTATTATGGAAAGTTCATATGATGCAGTTATTTTAGTAATATAGGTATAAATACTAAATCAGGTTTTATTTCTTCCATTAATTGAAATTCAAATAACGGTATGTAGATATTACAAATAAATAACAGATACCTAATTAAAAATGTCGAAAACCGTAATTTAAATACATATATGTACAACTTGACCATAATTCTTCTTGTTTTGGCAATTTATATAAGAGACAAGATTTTTTCAAATGCATAAATTAAAAAAAAAAAAACGTTCAATAGAAGATTTTACTTTATAAGGAACTAAACAATCAATTAAATGCTAAATTAAATGTGAAGTAAAATATCACTAACCGTGGTACTACAATATTATAAGGGTGTACACTTGCAATTTTTATATTTTGTTCTATTCCTATATTAAAAAAGCGGTACGACACAGTAATAGAATAAACAATATTACTTACGTACGAACTTACTTAAGGTGGCGCTACATTGAAACGCTGGCTGATTAATTATCAGCTTCAGTAATATCTCGAAGAACGGAAGCTTCTTTATGACTGGCAGTATGGCTTTTGTAGCAATAGATCCACAGGTGATTTGATGAAACAAATCTGTACATCGTTTTAGGGAGAGTAAGATTATAGCACTTGATATTTCAAAAGCATTTGATAGAGTTTGGCACCAAGCTATCTTATCGAAAATGCGTACTTTTGTTACTGATGAATTTCTTCTTCGTTGGATTAGAAACTACCATTCTAACCGTTCAATACAAGTTGTATTGAATGCGGTTTCAAATCTGAAACTCATAAAATAAATGCTGGTGCCCCCAGGGCTCCGTTTTGTCTCCTCGATCTCTTGTCTGCCACTTCTAATCCATTACAATGTTTTGCTGATGAACCCTCAGCTTTTCATATTCGTTTTTAGAATCACATCCTTGTTTTTGGGACTTCAACGGCAGCGTGTGATAAGCTCATTAAATTTCGATCTCAACATCATTGTCCAATTGGGAATTAAGAACAGTGTAGAATTAAATTCTGGAATGATCACAAATTCGACATGGCCGAAAATGCTGCTAGGTGCTTAGGATTTTTACGACAGTGCAATGAACAAAAGCCTTCATTTATCTAAAACTTGAATATAACTCGCATATCTGAGCAGGTGACCCTATAACAAGTTTAAGTCTCTTGGACAGGATCCAAAAAAGAGCTTTGAAAATGATAGGCGATAGAACCATAACCGAAACAATTACGTCATTCGAACACCGCCGCAATGTTTTATGTCTTTAGTTGTTCTACCGGTATTTTTAAAATAAGTGTTCTGTCGAATTAGCCAGTTGTACCTATTCCTCCCCCCTCAAACAATTCAGCCGTAATACATACTTGCACTTCCAGGAATGCTCATCAGTTTACCCTTGAGCTCAATTTCGGACGTACTGTCAAGTATAGGGATTCGTTTTTTAACCGCACATCAAGAATGTGGGATGCTGTACCCCACTTTGTTTTTCCCTATAATTTTGATATTCAAAACTTTGAGACCAATGTGCACTGGTATCTCCTCTTTAACCTTCCCTATTTTCTTTAAGCTCGCACTGTGTTTAAACTTTAAACATGTTAAGGGTATTAATATCGCCTTGAGTGTCCGTTTAACTGCTGGAACACAATGGTGTCGGAGCCGGAGTCGGAGTTGTAACTGGAATAGCTGTCAAAGTATTCAATGTACGCAGATTTGAAGACATTCCCTGCGGGACCATTGATTTCCATGCACCCTACTCACCCAGCCATCTTACCGTAGATCACGCTAAGAACTTTTCTCTCGAAAGGACCCATGGTGCTTTCATCCGCTCTCCGATTTTAAGGAAATCACATGAAAGCGCATCATCTTGTGTATCATATCGAAAGGTTCTGTCAAGCTGTTTCCAACCTTTGTGGAGAAGCGCGAATTTTTCATGGCTGCACAAACGGACGAGTTTGGCGGAGATGCCAAAATTAGACATGTCTCTATACAATTCGTCCCTGCTGATGCTGCCATATGCGCCGATTTTATGTTCTTGGTGTTTTTTTCATTATCTGCCGGTAATGTGAACATCGACTGTTGACTTTCCTGGCCTAAGATCACATTAATACGGATCTATCAGGTTGTTGAGGATTGGCTTTAGACGTTCACGTACTACGCCAGAGAAGATTTTGTAAGAGAGTCTTGTTTTTTTAGTATCGGGCAAATAATATTTGGGTTTTATTCCTCTTTACCAAATTAACTCCATTTACAAAAGATAATATTAGCTGTAAGCGTTGAAGTGGTGCCAAACTGTTAACAGCCGCGATTTAATTTAATGATTTGTAAAAGTTTTTTTAATCCTAAGAAAATAACAGCAGTTGTTTATGTCGTATGGGTCGTTTTGAGAGAAAAATGCTTCGTGTGATCCCTGCTTCCATATGCATAGAAAGCTTGTAGAGAAGAAGATGGAACGACGAGCAGTACGGGCTGTACAATGACCGAAACTTAGCCAAAAGAATCAAAGTCCAGCGCCGGAGATGGTTAAGTCACGTAGAGCCCATGAAACCAATGCTCTAGCCCGTAAAGACTTCGAATCCACATCCACAGGACAGCGCAGTAGAGGAAGGCCGCAGATCAGGTGACGTGCATAAGTGGAAAGTGTCCTCAGCCAACTTGGAGTGCGCAGCTGGAAAAATTCTAGCTAAGGACCGAGCTAGGATGAGAACTTTTTTTTGGGTAAGGCCATAATTTACACAAGGCGGTAGTGCTAACTTAAATAAGTAAGTAAATGAACTTAATATCTTTGTGTGTACAAATCAAATAAATTGTTTCACTCCATTACTTAAAATTTAATTGTAAAAATTTGAGAATGACGTTCATATTTGAAATCAGTGGGATTAGGGCGTGAAAACGCAATGTATTTGAAACAAGCCCGCAGCTTATTTTCTTCTTAGAGGCCGGAGCAGTATAATACTCGTGGCGTGATGGTAAGTGCGTTGGATTGTCATGCCAGCGGCCGCGGGTTCAATCCTGCCTGTGTCATCTAAAGTTTTGTTAATTCACGGGTACTGCCTCTTGAGAGGAATTGACAATTGCAGGAATTGAAAAGTCTCAAATTAGCCGTCCGGACTCGGCTTAAAATTTGGTCCCCTCCATCCCTGAAAACATTACTCGGACACAGGAATGGTTGAGAGTTGTAAGTCACTAGGCCCTAGTTCTGAACGCACTGTTGCGCCACTTAATTTATTTATTTTTAAGCCGGAGTTGTTTTCAGTGGTGACCCTGACAATGATAACATAATGAATATGTATTCAAACAAACCAACTCATCTCCTTAGATCATCCACCACTACGGCATAGTAGGCTTAATATTGCACCAGGCTTTAATAATGTTTTGTAATTATATTAAAAATCATAGAAAAGTTTTTATTCATAATGTTATATCAAGGTACCATAAGTAAAATATTCTAAATGTCATCAAAGCAATTTAAAATTGTTTACCAAAAAAGAGAAAGTTGTTTCATTTGGTGTGTATCACTCATCTAAAAATACTAAAAAAAGTGGAACTTCAAGTTCAAGGAAAACTATTTAATAATTCTTTTTTTTTTTGGCTCAGTAAGATACTTTTTTAATAAAACAGAATAAGAATGTATTCACTTCTTCCATGAGGCAGTTGGTTCCAAAGTTTGAGTGTCCTATTATAATAAAGGTGGAAATTTGAAGAATTGATTAAGGTCTGATTATCATTATTATTATTCTGGGCACATGATTCATTTGGGTAAATTGTTTGGTTTTCTGTGCAACTTGTTTCATTAACATATCTGGGTTTTGTTAAAATTTAGAAAAACCTTCCCATAAAAAAGTGAAGAGTGTCATTTAAATTAAGATATAAGAAAATAACTTAATCGATTAAAACAATGAGACATAAATAAATGATGAATAAACCTTAAGTGTAAATCAACATAACAATCGTTAGTAATAAACCAAATTTTCCCAGGTGATGATAGCTATACTTGCGCAGCTAAATTCTTGTTTTGGGTGACCAAATTTGATTCCTATTGATCACGTCAATCTAATTTACATATTCATACACCACGCTCATAAGAGGCCCCATGAAGTTAGATGTTTGTTTTTTTTTTGATCTTATATAGTTTAACCTATTCTAAAAAGAATCTTCAAGATTATGTTAATATAGAGTCTATAAATATTCTTCAGTTTGGCTCTCTTCAATTTACAATTTGAGATGTTTTTGTTGTTGCTTTGTTTAAGATTGTATATAAAAATCCAACGTTGATTCTTGAAATTATTGTAGATTCAATCAAGTCTGCGACAGAGAAGGTAGCATAAGATGAGGTCTTATACGAGTATTATTGTGAGTTGTTATAAACTTAAACAGCTTTAAATTGTGTACGTGATTACACATTAATTAGGTTTTTAGTTTTTTTATAGTAACAGCTTGTGCAGCAAGTTTGGGACACCAAGATGAAGTCAAAGAGTCAAAAACAACAACTGAAACAAGTGTGCACTCTGCTGAGATAAAACCAGAAACGCCGCATCCTATTGGTAATCCAGTATCAGTAAGCGGATCAAAAAGTGATCATCATCATGCCACAACAACATTAAACGAAGCGATAGGTGTTCAGAAACTGGAAGAAGCTATTGAGACTGTACATCAGGAAAGCATTAGTAGCCCTGCTTCTGATATTGGTGCTAACACACTAGAAGCATTCAAAAAAGTAGTTACCTCCGAAGAATTGAAGGAACAACTCCCAACACACAAAGTTGAAGAAACAAAAAAGACAGAAGGCTTAAGCACTGGCGAATCAGTCAAGCAAAACAGCAAAGATCTTACAGCACAAACTGCTAACCATATACACGCTAGACAAACAAATCAGCTAGTCGGATCTGGAAGTGAAATAATTCAAAATGGTAGATATTTTGGAATTAACAATGGCATTGGAAATAGTTTGCTAAGCTCTGGAATAGGTGCCGTTAGTACTGATGACTTTGCCAATTTAGGAAAACTTCTTCCACCAACACACAATATAGTCTATAATCAAGGAATTTCTGGTAGTGGCAGGAACCTAATTAGCTCTGGAGGATTATTGAGTTCCAATCAGTTTGTGAATTCTGGAAGACTTGTTGGAATTGGTAATTCAGGAGGAATTATTGGATCTGGTGGATTGGGACAAGCTACTGGCATTCTAGGAGCAAATAATGTTTTTAACAACTACCAAAGTGGTAACATTGGTATCGGAAGCCAAACTATTCCAACCTCTGCTGAAAGTAATCGAAGAATACCTATTGGTTTAGATGAACTGAACTCTGTTCCACAAACTGTTGAATACAGCAAACAATTCTATCATTTTGAAGCACCCGAAGAGATCCAAGAAAGTGGACAAATAAGCAAGCAGTTGAGCAACGTATTGAAGAAGAATCTTCAAGTTATCTTCATCAATGCTCCCGAGAACACAGCAGCTACTAATGCTGCTCTGCAGTTGGCCAAACAGGCCATTGAACAAAGAACGGCTATATATGTTCTAAGTAAGGAATCTGAACCTGCACAATTAGTTGGTCAATTGCAACAAATCCAAGAAAATATTCAAAATAAGCCTGAGGTAAGAATTATTAAGTACCGCACCCCAGAAGATCTTGAACGTGCTAAACTGGAAATTCAATCGCAATATGAAACTACCGGTGGAAGTACGGAAACTTTTAATGGAGGTGTTGTTCCAGTTTTAAATTATGCAAGCGATGCAGAGGCTTATAGGGAAGTCGGAAATTTGTTGGGAACAGGTATTGTTTCGGCGACACATTTAGGAACTAGTGGCAGTGACGACGGCCATCATGCTGCGAGTTCCAATGTTGAATCTACTATTGGGGGTCAGAATATTGCTGCAAGAAAGCAAGCTTTGCTTGGATCAAGTATTGGTCAATTAAATATAATTAAAAGCTCAAATACTGGATCAACGGGTCTTGTTGGAAATGGTGGTCTTTTGTATTCAGGACCTTCAATTATTTCAAAATCAAGTGGTTCAGTGCAAAGCACAACAAACAAATCACCAATTTTATTAGGAAACACTGGAACACAAATGGAAACAAGTTCTGGATCAACTAAATTTTTCCCAAAATCAGGTCCCTTGATAAGTTCATCGAACTCTCTAGGCAGCAGTTCGATTTCTGGATTTAGCGCTGGATACACACGAGAACTTGGAAGTAATTCGATATTAGCCCCAATTTCAAAAATTCCAGTTAACAGCGGTGTTGAACTTAAAACAAACCCAATCATTGCATCCGGAAGTAAAAGTAACACGTTAGTTGATGCTTACAATTTGGAAGTTAACGATGGCTTTGGAAGTAGCTCTTTGCAAAAATCACAAAGTGGATTGTCCAGTGGTTCATTAGATGGTTCAAGTTCTGGAATATCAAACTATATTGTTGGTGGTGCCAAACCCGACTCTTTGATTGGTTCGTTGAAAGTTATTGGCACAAGTTCTTTAATTGGCGGAAGTACTGGAACAGTTAAACAAACTAGCGGTAGTTCTTCTTTAGGATCTATTCAAAATGGATTGAATACAGGATTGAGTTCAGGATTAAACAAAATTCTTAGTGGAACAAGTTTTACTTCTGGAAGTTCACTAGGATCAAGTTCTAGTCCATCAAATATTATTGGCAGTGGATCATCAAATATTGTTGAAAGTGATAAAAGTTCTGGAAGCAAAACTTCTACTTCTTCAATTGGAACTGGATTAGCCAACATTGTTGGAAGTGGTTCAATGTTGGGATCAAGCTCCGGAAGCAAAACTTCAACATTATCAATTGGAACTGGATCATCAAACATTGTTGGAAGTGGATCGGTTTTGAAAGCCGATTCTGGAAGCCAAACTATAGGATCTGGATCCCTACTTAGTACTGGGTCAACCAATACTATTGGAAGTGGATCATTGCATGGCTCAAGCTCAGAATCAAGCAATACTCCTGTCTCATCAACCGGAACACCCAAAATTATTGGACCTGGTTCCTCAGTTGGAAGTTATGCTTCCCAAATAACTATTGAATCATCAAAATTAAGCAGCAGTGAATCTCTATCAAGTGCTGGATCAGACAATCTCGCCATTAAAAGTGAATCAATTGGATCAATAGATTCCGATTTGGATGGTGTGTCTGTGTTAAGTTCAACAAAAATTGATCACGGACTTCATGCGACGAAAGAAAGTGGTATTAACAAATTAGACTCCGAAAGTGATTATGTCTCAGGACTGGGAATTGGAACGTCGATTGGTGAATATGTCAAAAAAGATATATATACTGGTTCTTCATCTGATAATGTATTATCAGTTGATGCAAAGGAAACTTCGATCAGTAGGCAGTATTTACCTCCAAGTTTAAAAAAAAACTAGTTGAAGATATAACCAATGTTTTGATTATTTGTTTTCTCAAGAAATAATACCTAATGTTAAAAGTTTTAAAGGCTAAGATATGAAAAATATGTGTATTAAAAAATAAAAATGTATGTTGGTTTTATTTCAAAACTACCTAACGCTGAGCCAATTTTAACAAATAAGGTGTCAGAGAGAAAATTGTCAAGAGACTGCGAATTGTAGTTTTTAGAATATAAAGAACAAAGGTGTGTGTAGCTCATCTGAAATAAACAAAAACTCACCACAAGAAAAATATGACACTGGTAAATCGAAGATTAATGGTTGGTATTTTTACTATACCTGGTTTGGGTTTGGGGCTAATTAAAATTGTTTTCAAATGTTTCGTTCATATGATTTTTTTAAAATTTGGGTTTAAGTTCCTTTATACTTTCTTACGGTAGCGCTACAGTCCTGTGTGAACTAGGGCCTCACCCAACAAAATTCTCCATCTGGATTTGAAAACTTTCCGGGCCGGAGCAATGGTTTCAATGAGCTGTATTTGACTCATTTATCCCAGTCGTTGGACTTTTATCCTTCTGGCTAAGTCTACGTAACTATACATCCCGTACAGCTCGTCGTTCCAACTTCTCGTTCACTCACCTTTTATACAAACGGGACCGTAGATCACTCGAAGAACTTTTTTCCAAGGTGCTTTCATCCGCTTTTGTCATTTTCCTTATGAGAAGTCAATGTTCCTCTCTCCTCTTCTGGTCAGCTTTGCATTCTGTTGTTTGGCTGCATTTACATGCCATCTTTCCTCATCAAAGCAGGGGTTTCTTGTTGGTAGCTGCTTGAAACTCAACACGTCAGAGGCGGCTTCCTTGAGTGCATCTTGGCAATAAATGGTGCCACTGGTTTTCGATACATTGTGTTGGCGGCAGAGAACCTCGAAAGAGATTACTTGTAACTCGGTCGGAGAACGATTTGGCGATCTCTAGTTATTGTAGCCGTTCGACGTTGTATCTTTTCCCAGCATCTCCCTGTTTTGCCTTGGGTCTGAAAACCCGACATTGCAACAACAACATTGGCTACAACGAGGCAGTCGTCCGAGTCGATGTTAGCTCCTCGGAAAATTCAGACATCCATGATGCTGGAAGCGTGTCTAGCGTCGATCGCAAAATGATCAATCTGGTTGACGGTAGATTGATCTGCAGAACACCAAGTTCCTTTGTGGATTTTAAGGTGTGGAAAACTCGTAATGGCTTACTTGGCGTTTCGCCCCGCAGCAAAATCGATGAGAGGAAAATGGATGAAGAAATATAACGAAAAAAAGTCAGCGGCAAATGCATTTCCAGATGTAGCACCTTATGACAAAGAGAGATTTGATTTACAGAAAGAATGCTATCACATCCCTCTTGCAGGGAAGTATAATCTTTATCTTGGGAATTTTTCCTGAATCCGTTATCAGAATTGTGGTCCTGCAAGTTGTTTTTCCCGATTGTTCCACCAAAGATGTCTTCCGTTCCTAGCTTAGCATTAAAATCACCCAGGACAGTTTTAAAATATCTGCTAGAACTCTGCTCATATGCTATGTCCAAGAGCAAAACAATTTTAATATCGTAGCTAGGACTCTGCTCATATGCTTTGTCCAAGAGATCGAAGAACATAACCTTAGTGTTGTCATCCTTCTTCCTCTATGTGTTTCTTTTATTTTAAAGGAACCAGGATGAAAAACAAAGTTTGTGACAAGAACAAATTATGTCTCTTCTCGAATGATCGCATTTTAGGAAGGTAGAATGTAGTACGTATGCAGAAACTGTTATACCACTAGGTTGTCAATTTTTTGGTTCTGCTGTCTCTATAAAAGGCATGAAACACTGAAACTAACTACAGAGAGCTTGAAACATATAATTAATTTTTAACTTTGAAAGAAAAAACAACTACTCTAGTAATTATTACACAAAAATATCAAAGCTGTTGCATAGGTATTCGGTACCTTAGCCGACAATACTATATTGTCTAGACGTACAATTTAAACCTTGTTTTTTTAAATTAAACCACTATCCAAAGACAGTTTAACATTCAGTAATGTAATAAACTTTTTGCATAAGTAAACCATACCATTTGCGAGTAGCAACCTTTTTATAGTTGAGTCTTTTTTTTAAATTCAAATAATTGACATTTTACCCTCCCTATTGTGTATCCTTTTTGGCATACCATTAAAAATTGTAAATTAGCTAACCCCGATGTTATCTTTGTATCTATTTCAGCAAAGACATTTTAATTTCTACCCTATGCACGCATATGGATGTAGTATGTATATGCCTTACAAAAACAAATACAACTACCTACACTAAAACGCACTTATCTAGAAATCTTGAATTTGTTCATATATTTTACATTAAGTACATTGTGTATTACAACATCTAAAAATATTCGTATTTGATTATAAATCTCGTTGCCTCAAAGTATAGGGAAAATAAACCTACCTTCAATAAAAGCCAGTAGGTATATTACAATTTATACAAAATACAAACCTCTTTCGTCTTCCAACAAAAGTTATTTGTTCCTTGTAAATGGCTCAAAGCTAAATGAGTTTTTTTTTGACTACATACAACTTGAAGTAACATTTCCTTACCAACGACATAGAACAAGAGCAACAACATGCAGAGAACACGACAGCAATGAGATACGAAATCAGGTGCTGTTGTTTACAAATAGATAATAAGAACACTCCAGGATCTCTATATACATACACACTTAGGTATGTATATCCTTAGCATTTGTATTCGTATACATAACATATCCTCTTTCTAAAATCCTACCTCGATTTGATGACATGATACCTTTACAACAACAACAACAACAAGAGGGAAAAATGAAAATTCTGTAACATCCTTAAAGCCATAATGGCTGATGGCAAGCGTATCTAAATGAACCAGTTCCATTGCCTCAGAGTCATAATGGTGCACACACAACAAATGTACAATCGGCATAGAGGGATACAACAAAACTTAGGGAATATCAATACAGGATGAGCTTTGGGCCAAAAAAAAAAAGGAGGATAACAACAATCCTTGAAAGGAATGGTTCCGTAAAAAAGGTGTACTTCTGCTTATGCTACTGTGAACGAAATCACTTTTGATTTCCTCATCCACACGTACACACATATGCTATAAAATATGGTACTGATACTTTGCCAGGAGTGGATTTTGGCTTAAAATTGCTGTAGGAAAATACGAAGTTTATTTATAGCTTTTTTCTAAAAACAACAGAAGAGAAACAACATAACTGTTTTTTTTTTTGTTTAAAAAAAAGTGATAGTCATTTGATAAAAATCGGTCCTCAGGTTAAATTCTCTGAAACAAGACACGCCTAAAGGAGTTTTTTTTTTTAACGGAAAAGGGAATATTATGTTACCTGATAGCAACGACTTTTTGGAGTACTTCAAACTTTATTAAAACAGCGAGAAGTAATGCTTACTCATAAGCTGCAAGCCTTAATTGTACTTCATTTAATCAATCATGTATAAAATAGAACATCATACAATTGGTTGGGCTTGTCTTGGGTTCGCTGGTAATGCTTCGACTTGAGTGTTTGGTCTAATTTTTGATGACGTTAAAAACAATAATAATAGGAAGCACCTAATAGCTATAATAGGTGCTTGCTATCTCTAAGCAGATCGCATATAAGCTCGATAATCGATGTCATAACCGGGCACTGTGTAATAGGAAAGCACCCTAGGCGGCTAGGCGTATTCTCAAATGACTTTTGCAGAAGCTGTATGAATGAGGAAGAGGAGAAAACAGTTCCTCACCTTCTCTGTAAATGACCTGCTCTAGCTCAAAAACGCAAGAATTACCTAGGAGAATTCTTCTTTAAAGATATAAACGATCTCAATCTTAATAACATAATCAGTCTCTCACGTTTCGTAAGTGACTCAAACTGGTTTCATTGAGCATAGAAGAAAGCTTTAAGATTCATGTGGTATCACAATGTGCCACTAAACTGGGCTAAGATGTGTCCTACTTTATCACGGACAGTCACTTTAACCTAACCTATGTAATAGCTACACATGTTTGTTATTTGAACTAATTTTGCGTTATTTTAAAGATTTAATCTATAATGTTGGCGTCATTGGGATCAGTGATCGTGCGGATTTCTCAAAATTTAAATCGTTCAAGAACTCAAAGAAAGTGATTTTGTTTCATGCAAAATTTTTAGTGTGACGATGTTGCAGCGTTTACGTACTATGAATCCCATTTAAATGGGACCGTAATAAACAAAACTGCCGTTACTGGACTCCAAGAACCCATTGCTAGAGGTTCGATGAATTTGCTTCGGGAAGCCTTCCATCAAAAACTTATCAATCGCTTTGGGGACATCCCGTGGCCACCGAGGTCCCCTGACTTTACCTCAATGGAATTTTTGTATGGGGCTCAACGTTGCCGATGTGACACGATCGTGCCATTTTGACACGGAAATTTTCTCGTGGCACGGTGGCACGAAAAGATTGAATATGGCACGTTTTTTTACCCCAAAAATAAATTTATTAGTTTCAGATGTATCTACTTTTCACAAAATTATCCTTAAAAATTGTTTAAAAGAAGATTATGTTAATAAAAATAGAAAAATGCATTTTTAGCAAAAAATAAATGCGCAACTAAACTTTTTTTTCTGAAAAAAAAAAAAATTCTTTGTGTGATTTCTGATCGATCAGTACATGATTTTCATTTCTAATCAAAGGGAAACACCGTCAAATATCGATTCAAAATTTTTCCGCATCGATTTCAATGATAGCTATTACTGGCCCCTTAATGTTTGTAACTGAAAATATGAAACGTCGAATTTACAATAATGAATTAAAAATTTATTTATTTATAGGTTTAAGGCTTTATTTTTGTTGTTTTGTTCATTCAATTATGTTAGTAGGGTGAACTTTTTTTTTGTATTTTATGTATTTATGAATGTATTTTATTTTTGTTCTTTTGTTCGATAAGTCATACATATGGTAGGATGAGCTTTTCTTATGTATTTATGAATATTCAAACAAAAACCTAAGAATTAAAATGATAAAATTAATTTTTTGTATGGTGATGTTAAATATTATTTTAATTGCCAATTTCTCATTTAATAAACAAAAAGTGATGAATTTAAAATCGTTTTTTTTTTATTTTAATTATATTATTTTAAAATGTTGGCCTTTTAGCAGTAAAACATTAACTACTGCGAAGGGTTATGTCAATTAACTTCGAATTTGGACATTATTATTTTCAGTTTTTAATTTTGTTCATGGGCCAAGCATGTGTTTGTTTCATTTTGTTTTACTCCTCAATTTAGGAAAATACTCCCCAAAATGACAGAAAAATACTATTCTTGAAATTTTTAAAACGACAGCACTGGTCTAGCCAGACGTCTTGAGGGCGTAACTGCTACAATTTCGGAATCCTCAAATTTGTAATGGAATATTTTGAATGAAGATGAATTCCACTAGTGACTTTGACATTGACATTAAAACGTACCTACACATTTTAAAAAATAATAATTGTGTAAAAAGTTCTCTTTTTAGTTTGAAATAACTGAAGTCGACGTCAATTTCTATTTTGGTCAATTCAAGTACAAAGCACTGAGTTCACAAACGCATTGAGTTCTATTGTATTGAGTTGATATATCGAAATGTATGGGCCATTCAATGAAAAAAGGAAAGTAAGGCCCTGAAAAACAATTTATATACAAAACGAAAAAAAAATAATACTCACGTCAATTTCGCCACCCTCCACGCTGGAATTTCGAAACGGTGGATTCCTTCCGTTGATGTATTCAAAAAATTTGCCCGTGTCAGCTTTCAGCCACGTCACCTGTAATTGAAGGTGAAATATTGTTGGGTAAAAATGTGTTTTTGTTTTTTTTTTTTTTTTGTTGAGGAAGACATAAATGAGAAATGTCACATGCCAGTCAAATGTCTAAATAATGCATTAATAAAAACTTTGAATACTTGATTTATTAATCAAAATCAACCAACAAATAAAAACCATCCAACTACCGCCGCCGGGCAACTAGATGGGACAAACGACACGAACGCGACCGAACGGTTTGAAATCTATACAATCTACATATAATTATTATTATTGTAATTTTTCATCCATCCTAGGGAATGATGGGGTACCCAGTTTCAAAAAAGGATTCAAGAGATTACTCACAGCAAGAACCACAATGCGGTATTTTATGTTTTTTCTTGTTGGTGGAAAAGGTAAAAGGATATCTACGCATTTTGTACCTCATCGTTAAGCTCCTGATATAGCAAGGATTTGTTGAATTTAGATTGAATCGGCTTTCCGCTTGAGTATGCTGTGTCTTAGGCTCGATTAACGTTTCGTTTGTTGATTCTTATATATTACATGTTTAGGAATTTACAATGTAGGAATATACATACATACATACTGTACATACATATATACATATGTATACACAATCGTATTATGGATAAATGATGATACTTTCGGGAGCAATCACTTTATAAGAAGCTGATGAGGCTCTGGCTTATTTCACGCTGAGGTTGCGCATACCATTTGGCAGTTAATTTCAGATTAATGAGAATACAATTGTTCAATCTTGTACGAGTACATTCATACATATTTTCGGAATTATTGAGACTTGACAAATAAATTGTTTTTGAAGAGTCGTATTATTGTTTTTTTACGACTTCACATTAACGTTTTGCAGAGTGTTTAAATTCAGCTTTATTGAGGCTAAAAGAGAATCTTTATGGATATATTTATTGAGATGTATGTGGTTTTTGAATGAATGACTATTATACAGTCATGAATGTATATCACGTTTTAGTTCCATGTTGAATTTACCGTAGGATACCTATAACAATTAAAGCCTCTAAACTTTACCTCTATATTTGTTATTCATGGCCTTGTTTTGAATCTAAATTTGATTTATTGATGGATGTATTTAATGCTATGGCAATACCTGAACGGCGAAGAACAAAATAACCTGCATTTCTGATTTCATGAAAAGTTACTACACAATATGAAACGATTGATAATAGCCAGTTTTATCGCTCCGGTAAATTTTTGCTGCAATTCTCAACCATAGTTGAACTTATTTTCACTAAAATTAAAAACAATATAACATTCACACACAAAGACGCGAATTTTGAAATTTTCGAATTTACCAATATCTTACCGGTGTTGTTTGTCGATTCCATATTTTATATTCTTAAAACTACCATAAGTTCTTATAAACAACAAAATAGTTACAGTAAAACCCGCTTTAGAGAATTTGCAAAATATGATTTTTAATGAACTGTTTTTTAATGCCAAAAATCGTTTAATTTAATAATTTTGTTTAACTTCCTATTCCTACCCTCATCTATTATTTATTTGATTTTGGTGTCAAATCAAAGGTAATTTAACTCTCAATTGAACAATATAGGGTTGCCTAACTGAGACCTGGAATACCTAACCAAGGGTTGCCTTGATTTGAAATTTTGAGTTTTATAAATAACAGAAATGACAATTAATGTATAAACTGTACTGAGCACCTGGTTAGGCAAGACTGTGTTCGAATTTATTTTTAAATTGAATTTGTGAAAAGATGTTTGTACACATTATAAGGCTATTTCATTATATCAGCTTATTCAAAGTCATGTAATGTATTTAGTCAAAAGCAAAAGATCTGTATACTGAAATTGGAGTAACATTGGAACACACGCTAGGAACAATTACCTGACATTGAAACTTGGCAATCAAAAAAGAGCAAAGTGTTTTCTAACTCGGTGCTGTCTGGTAGCAATTTTCTATTAAAATGTTTTAAAACTAAATAATTCTAAGTGCAAAAGAATGCTATTGATTATTTTAAGTCATTAAAACCCAATTTTCAAAAAAAAACAATCTTCATTGAATTCGACTTCAAGTGATGCAACAACACAAATCGAATCAAAATAGGTGGAAAAATGTATTTGTTCGTTATAACAAATAAATTCCGTAGTCAACTTGCATTTGATGAATGATTTATAAGCTATTATAAATCACCTGTTTGTAACGATACCTGGATGATGTAATATATAGAAGTTCAAAAGACGCTGTTGCTGTATTTGCTGAATAATAATTTATTTTCGAAATATACAAACAGCATTGGTTACAGTATGCCTTACCTTATAATATAATGTGACTCACAGGAATTGAATTAGTTTGTTATGTATCCATAAAAGCACGTAGGTACTATAAGGGGTAGGATTATCCTCTACTTTAAAACATATATCATCCCTCAGTTAAGGAACTTGCGTAGTTGTTTTCTCATATTTAAATAAGTAAACGCATGTTTGCAATTATTCAACAAGAAATTTCTGTAGATAAGAAAAAATAAATTGGTAAATCTTTCCAAAAGCATATTCATAAAACACCAACACAAAATTGTTGATGTATGGGATAGGGGATGAAGAATGTAACAAAATCGGTGTCTGAATTCAACAGTTCATTGTTGACATATTTCAGGCTATCAGCTATCACTTTAATATATGACGATCATAAAGGAACAATGTAGATGAATATTAAAGAACTTAACATACCATTGATCCAGTGACAAATAACCATGATTCTTCATATTTCAAAATAAATAAGGTTCAATGGAGCCACGGCCGGCGCGCATAATTCGTTCAATACAAAATTTAGAAACAAACTTTGTACGACTTACTTACATAACATTCCCTTTTAACCTGACAATTGAAATTACAAAAAGATATCGTTTCTCTTTAAATATCCAAATATTCTAGCTTTTGATTGACGTTTGAGTTGTCAAAGGTCGCAAAGCAATTTTTCCCGCGACTATTTTAATTTTAAATTTTTGTATAAATTAAAGTAAACAAACAATTCAGAAATCTCATTTAACAAACGAATTGAAATAAGATCTCTCGTTTAGCTAAAAAAATAAATACAAAATTCTTCAAATTAAAGTTTTAACACCAAATTCGCAAAAGTGCTAATGTCGAGCTCTAACAAAAGACGTCCTTTGGAAATGTCACCGTATCAATTAAACGCTAACAAAAAAACCAACTGTGATTCCATGTCGGTAGCCGAATTGTCTGTGCCTGCGCTAGAAAACTTACTCGTTACCCTGCTTGAAAAAAAACTAAAACTAGAAGGACTTTGATTGCATGTTTCTGCAGATACAAAGTCTACAAACGCAAAATGAACTTCTTTCTAATGAAGTGTTGGCTGTCAGAGAAAAAAACATAATTTTGGAAAGGAAAATGGACTACATGGAAAAGCAATACAAATCCAATCACATAGTCTTCTCTATACCAAACAATTTGAAGGAGAACGCATCTGAAACAATTAATCGATGCTCGAATCAAATTTTAGACCGCCAAGACATAGCCTTCGAAGACATCACAGAGCTTCCTTCAAGAGGAAATCAAACTCGGTTGCTTGTGAGAACTGGAAACAACAAATTAACCTCACAAATCTTCAAAAATTCCGGCAGGCTGAAGGGATCTGGTGTTTACATAAATCCTGACTACACACGAGTTGAGCAGAGAAAACGTCAAATCTTGTTGCAAATAAGACATGCTATCAAGAAAAAACATCCATCAGCTAATCCTCTTTTCCTTGGTCTCAAACTGCAAATAAACAATAAAACCATAAACACCGCACATGATGGAAAACTTTATTGTGATAATCGAGATGGGATGGAGGTACTGAGAGAGATGTTTGGAGAACTACAACTTGATGAGTATAAAAACAAAAATAAATCAAATCTTTTGGATACTCAAGTCAACTTGTCAACAAAACTAAATCCACGATCAACAAACTTCATGTCAACGTCAACAGCAGCTGTCATTCCAGGGATGTCATCAACTCTGCCATCTAGCAGCCACCATAAAAAACAATGAAAAAGTGTTGCCGTCTGTCAAAAAGCAAGTAGTACCAAAAAAAGTAGTATCGTAAATAGTAGCGAAAAAAATGAAATTATAAATATTAACTTATTAGCTTATAATGTTGCTGGGCTTAGTAACAAATTATTATTTGTTTTTGTAAAAAAACATATATATATTTTTTCTGTTTGAAACATTTATAACAAGCGAAAAATTTGAACAGTACTCTAAATATTTCTCTGGATATGAATTGCGTTGGGTATCAGCAGTAGAATCAACTAAATTTGGAAGAGCTAGTGGTGGACTTTTATACGGTTTTAAAAAAGAAAAAATTAACGCTGTTTTTGTAGATGTCAACAATATACCTTGTGTTAAAATACTATGCACAAACTTAACTTTTTATGTATTACCTACGTACCTTAATTGTAATAATTGGGAAAATGACTTTGTTGCGTTAGAAGATGTTTTAAACTTTTCGCTTGTCCAAAATGTTTTGCTTATAGGAGACGTTAACGCGAGAGTTGGCACGAACCAAATTATTCCAGCAAATATCCACCCGAATGCAATACCCGCCGAGTTTCTTGAAACTCGATCCTCTAAAGATAAAACAATTAACAAAAAAGGACGTCTGTTTTTAGATTTATGCCAAAATCATGATCTGTTCATCCTTAACGGTTGCTACAATCATGATAGAAATGGGGAGTTTACTTTTATAGGGGGAGCGGGAAAATCAGTGATTGACTTTTGTGCGGCATCGGTGGAATGGAGGAATCGTATTTTGTCTTTTAAAGTTGACTCACAGATTTTTTCTGATCACATGCCCTTGATTGTACAATTTACACTAAACAAAACCACAAACTCCAATTACACAGAAATCACCTTACCACCCAAAATTATTTGGAAAGAAAGTCAAAAAGAGAACTACCAAATAAAAATTTTGAATGAACTTCAGAAACTAACTGATACTTCTTTATTTTCCGATACAAGTTCAAGACTAGACTCTCTTTGTAAATGTATAAAAGCTACCACCAATATAAGAAACAACAAAAAAAATGTCAACTTCAAACAAAAATGGTTTGATAAAGACTGTTTGAATGCAAGAAGTTTTAAATGAAACCAGAAAACAAAACAAAAATTTAAATGAAACAACCACCAAACAGTATATTACAGCAAATAAAGCTTACAAGGATTTGTGCAAATCAAAACGCCAGGAATATTATACATCAGTAGCACATAAACTTTCAAATATCAAAGATAGTAAAAGTTTCTGGAATAATATCAAAGAATTGAAAGGATCTAAGCTTATTTGCGGATCAAACTTGAAAGCAAGTGTTCTAGCCAATTATTTCAAAAATTTACTCAATCCTGATCCAATCTCCAATCATTTTTCTTTTGCGGAACCTTTAATTTTTGACCAAACTCTCGATTGTCAAATTTCAATAATAGAAATCCAAACTGCATTGCATTACGCAGCGAATAACAAAGCGCCAGGCCCAGATAGAATAAGCAATGAGTTTTATAAAAACGCGCCTGTTGATTTTTTGTATGAAATACTTCACCTTTTTAATAATATTTTCAATACCGGAAAGGTTCCACAAGCTTTTCAAGATTCTCTGGTCTATCCAATTTTTAAAAAAGGCGATGTTAACCTAGCAAATAATTATAGAGGGATATCGTTTATGAATTCTATTGCGAAGATATTTGCATCTGTACTTCTTAGTCGCATCAACATTTGGATAGCAAATAATGAAGTGCTCAGTGAATACCAATCTGGTTTCCGTAAAGGCTACTCCACAGTTGATAACATTTTCACCTTGAACTCAATTTCGCAATATTTCCTTCGGCAAAAAAGAAGTTTGTACATATTTTTCGTGGACTTTAAAGCTGCTTTCGATTCGATAGACCGACAAGCATTGTTTTACAAACTGTCTCAAAAGGGACTGTCGACGAAACTTCTTTTGGTCCTGAAAAATATGTACAAAAACACTCGCTCAGCGGTTTGGGATGGGATAGATATGTCTGAATGGTTTGAGACTACATCTGGCGTCAAACAAGGTTGTCTTTTAAGTGCAGTTCTCTTTGCTATATTCATTGATGATATATCAATGTATCTACCCGCTGGAATAGTTTTTGCAGGTCTAAACGTTAAGGTACTCATGTACGCAGATGACATTGTGCTTTTAGCAGAATCGCCCCAAAGTTTACAACTTATGATAAATAAGCTAGTTGATTTTTGTAGAGCCTGGAAACTAACGGTTAATCTAGAAAAATCTAAAGTAATGATAGTAAGAAATACACAATCAAAACTTAAATTGAATGAAAAGTGGTTCTTTAATGGTGAGGTCATTGAAATTGTGACTGAATACAAATACCTTGGAATACTTTTAAAATCTAATATGAAGTTAACCTCACATCTCGAAAAAAAACTGATAGCATCAAAAAGTATGATTAACGCGTCATGGAAAGATGTTATGAACAGCAAAAATGTACCAACCTCAGCAAAGTACAAGGTATTTGACGCTGTAATGCGCTCTGTTATGTGCTACGGCTGTCAAATATGGGGCTATCAGTCACACGAAGAAGTAGAAAAACTTCAACGTTATTTTCTCAAACGGCTTTTCTGCCTACCATCCAATATTCCAAACTATGTTCTAGTACTCGAAACCGGCCTTCCTGCTCTGTTTATTCATACTCTAAAACTCCACTTTGACTACATCTTGAAAGTACTGGCATATAGACCAAATAGAATTCAATTGTCAATAGCAAAGTACATCATAGATAACAAAGTGGAGTGGATAGGAGAATGGAGACAATGGGCAACGAAGTGTGGAATTGAGCTAAATTTCCAATATACTAATTTAATCATACTAAAGGAACAACTCTACGGGTTATTACAGGCTGTCGACATCTACCAGCGGAATGAAAATTTACAAAAAATGTCATCTTCGATCAACAGAGTCATTTACCCCGATTTGAAACATGATCTCGTAAATAACTATTTTAGTGATGAATACAGTACCAGGGAAAATTTCGTTAATCTGCAAAGCAAGAAGTGAGCAACTTAATTTAAACGGCTCACCTTATAAGAGTGCATCCACTACACATTGTACCCTTTGCAATTTGAATTCAAAAGAAGATACTTTTCATTTTTTATCAATATGCCTAGTTTATAAAGAACTTAGAGTCCTCTACTTTGGCAAACCTACTCTAACTATGGAGCAAACTTTGACAATTTTAAATGGAGAAAATTGGAAAAATCTATCCAATTATCTTGAAAAATCAATCTGTTACAGAGAAATGATTATAACAGAATTTTCTTAATACTCAAATTAAAAACAGTACAATTATATATCATGTTTTTTCTAATTACTATTATATATTATTGTTGTATATTATATATTATTATATTATTATTTAAAATATCTGAAATTTTGTTTTAACTAAACTAAAAGTCTTTACATAACGCTTAATTTTTAATGAGTTCAAATACCCTTTACTTTTGTTTTAGCCAGACTAAAAGCTCTTCATTTTTGTAATCTTGAATCCAAGTTTTACTCAACTCTAATTTTGTTTTTGCCAAACTAAAAGCTGTTTATTCTTTTGCCTAAAAATTATGTATTAATTATTAAGTAATTTATTTTTGTTTTAGCTAAACTGAAAGCCCTATTTGCATCTTTATATAATTTTTGCAATTATTCATTTACATTTTGTTATTTGTTTGTTCTTCTTTGAACATAATTTGAAAACACAGTCAATCTGGCAGACGGCATTGCCACCGCCAAAACACTTTTATTACCAAATTTATATTCCAATCAAATGTAACCGAAATTATTGTATTTAACAATTTTAAGTAATAAAACTTATCTATCTATCTATCTATCTATCTATTCTAGCTTTTGTCATCTATGGTGTACAAAAGAGGTTAAAATGCTTCGAAACAAGAGAAACAAAACTTGAAAAAAATTTATAAAGACCCTCTTTGAATATCTTATAGATATGAAAAGTTTTCGAAAGCTTGACCCCAAAAGCTTTTGGAAATTTGTTAACATAAAACGGAAATCTGATGGCTATCCAGTAAATTTTACATATAATAAAAACAACTTAGTTAGTACTCCGGAAATTTGTAACGCGTTTGCTAACAACTTTGAGCAATTTTTCATTGACACTCCTGTAAAAATATATGGGAACTTCTGTCTTTGCTTGTGAGACTGTCCTCAGACTACCTTTAATAATGTTCAAATGACGTCAGACAAAATCTTGTATTACTTGGCATTGCTTAAAGATGATTATTCCTTTGGTCCGGATGGAATTCCTCCAATTGTCTTAAAAAATTGTAAGTCAGTTCGCATATATGTATTTGCGTTATCTTTAAGCTCAGATAAATCACCAACGATATGGAAGACAGCATTTATTGCACCAGTGTTTAAAAAGGGTAACAAGTCTGACATTAGTTATTATTAGGGCTAGGATTTCCATGCAAATGCATATTTTCTTTGACAAACTTTAGAAGCAAGCGAACAAATTATCTTTAAGAATCATTAATTTTCCTTTAAAATGGCATTCAATCGTTAGTGCATATTTTTGCATATTTGACTATAAATGCATATTTTTGCATATTTTTATAATATATGCATATTGTTCCTTTATATTTTAAAAAAAATGGACATAACATTAAAAAAACATCAGTTTGCAAAGTGAAAATACAAACAAATTCTTCTTTTTTTTTAACCGATGCGGCGCCATACATGTTTAAAGCAACTAGAGGGTTAAAACTCTTTTATCCGAAGTTGATACATGTAACGTGTTTAGCTCATGCACTGCATCGAGTTGCAGAGGAAATGCAAGGTTATTTTAAAAATGTTGATTTATTGGTGGCAAACCAAAAACAATTATTTTTAAAGGCACCATCTCGCGTGGAACTTTTTAGACAAAAGTACCCTTTAACACCTCTTCCACCACAGCCTATTCTTACCAGTTGCCTATTACGCAAAGCACTATGAGGAGTTTTAAGAAGTGGTTAATAATTTCGATGATCTGATGCTGTTGCAATTAATATTGCAAAAGAGATATTGAACCAGATTTTACTTAAAAGCCAAATCATATTCATTAACTCTAACTACAGTTTTCCTTGTGATACCATAACAAAGCTTGAGGGAAGGGACTCATTAAAAAATCAAATTGATTTAGTTGAAGATGCTGTTGTAAAAATAACTGCTGTTACGGATCTCTTACTCCAGCCATACAAAAGAAGCTTGAGAATGTTCTAGCAAAAATTGAAGGGTTTTCAACAATGAAAAATATATTTAAGGCATTTACATTGAGTTGCAGTAATGAAAATTAATTGAGAAACTTTACAACCGATGAAATTTCTTCCTCTAAGAATGCAGCACTTACGTCAATTGACGTAGAACGTACCCTTTCGATGTATAAGACGTTTCAAAGGCCCAATCGCCAAAGCTTCATTTTTAAAAACCTTAAGAAGAATTTCATCATTTATGTCAATTTTTCTATTGTCTGTGTTATTTTGAAGAAAAATGTTTTATTGTTTATGTTTTGTGTATTTTTTAATTTTTGAGTGTACCTACTTGTTTTTTAGTTCCTTTAAAAGATAAAATAAAAGACTGATTTTTTTATAAAAACTGTATACTAAGTCTTTTTTTGTGTTCAATTATATGATTTTAAATGCATATTTTAAGTGCATATTTCCCATTTTTAAGAGCATATTTTAAGCGCATATTTTGCGTTTTTAAGTGCATGGAAATCCTAGCCCTATATTATATAAAACAGATCAATCTCTAAACTGTCCCATATTCCCAAACATTTTGAAGAAGTTGTTTGTGATAGTTTAAATTTAAACCACAGGAATTTATATTATATGTAATCAAAAACATGGTTGTATGCAAAAACGTTCGACAATTATTAATCATTTGCATTTTTGCATAATTGCTCAAATACCCTAGAACTTAGTCAGATATCATCACATTTAAGCTTAAGGCAGTGGAATTTCTTTCTCCTTTATTATCACATGGATTTCATCTTATCTTCAAAATAGCTCTTATTAAGTTAAATTAAGAAGTTCTTTCTCTCACCCTTTCATTGCGAAATCAGGAGTTCCCCAGGGATCTCTACTATATATCTTAGCTATGAATGATGTACCCCTTTGGCACGACACAGTAACATTTGTATCTATGATGATGATATGAAAATCTTAAAAAGCATAAAATCTATAAACGATTACAACTTCAAGAGGTTATTAACAGTTTTATTTATTTGGTGCAAAAAGAATGGGCTAAACCTTAACCCAATTAAATGGCAGGCAATGACTTTCCCTAAAAAACGTCTTTCTTGTTTAATTGATTATAAACTATCGCCGCACTCTATACATCGCGTTAATAGTTTTAAATATCTTGAAATTATTTTTAATTCTAGTCTCTATTTCACGGAGCATATTAATTCGATCGTATGTAAAGCCAACTCCATGCTAGGATTTGTTAAACGTTGGTCTAAAGAATTTCAGGATCCCTATGTTACTCTCGATCTATATAACAATTTGGTGCGCCCCCATTTTAGTATACATCCCAGGTATGGCCAAGATGAAAAGAAACCGTGATTCACTTTCTCTGTAAATGTGCTGGCCTGGCCAGTTCTAGAATGTTAAGCTTCGGAAGGGCATTTCTTAAAGATCTTGATGAAAAATCAAAAACATCTGGATGCGAACAAATGGCTCTAGTATCGCTAACTTTGCCAATATAAATCCGTTGTAATATTATTTTTTATATTTAAATTTTTCATAGGTCCAACGAGTTAATGGTATCAAAACGGCGCGGCGTTTTCCAAAGCTAATTGAGTCGAGCAGCAAGGGCTGCTTGTGCCTGCCATTTCGGGGAGAGTACGATAACTTTGGCGACAAAGTTTAATAACGGATTTGTATAGAACAGTTAAAAACAAGCATTTTTTACTATGGGAGCGGGGGGTCTATCTCCCCCTGTTTAGGCGGTAGGGGCAATTTAAAAAAATATGTACATTAAATGGAAAAAAATAATTAAAAACTAACGGTAATACTTCCAATTAAGTATTATACCTTTTTTTAAAGCCAACATTTTTGTCTATTAGCTTGTTTTTAAATCAAGTCAAAACTATGCATAGTTTTTGAAAAAAATTGTTTTAAACTAAAAATTTATGCAAACAAAATTTAAAAAAAGGTTTAAAGTGTAGTTTTTAAAAACTTCAAAATTATCTACTGTTTTTTTTTTAGAATTCATTGCTCTTATTTGCTTTTGATCAAAAACTGATAGCTATATCACTTTATGTCTTCTAGTTCTTGAGAAAATTGAAAATTACCAAAACAAATATTTTAATTAAATTACTTTTTCCTTGCTTAAGTATTAACGTAGTCTTATTTTGATAGTAATAATCGAAAATGGATTAAGATACACCTAGGGTAAATTATGTTTTTTCTTAAATCCAGCGTAATTGAATGCAAAAGAAACTTTGCATGCACCCCATCTTGCACCCACCGAACCTTGCCCCCTCCCCACCTTGCACGCACTCCAACTTGCACCCACCCCAAATCCTATAGTGTTCCCAAGCAGGGGGGGTTGCATGCTGCCCCCCCTTACAGATCCCACTGTTGCATACACCCAAATTCGCACACACATTACTGTTGCATACACCCAAACTCGCACCTACCATTGTTACTATCAAAATAAGACCACTCAAGCAAAAAAAAAAAGAATTAAATTAAAATAGTAGTTGTGGTTATTTTCAATTTTCTCAAAAACTAAAAGACATAAAATCATCTAGTTTTCAGTTTTTGATCAAAAACAAATAAGAGCAATAAATTCTGAAATAAAAACAATGGTAGATAATCTTAAAGTATTGAAAAATTACACTTTAAACCTTTTTTTTTTAACTTTTTTTACTCAAATTTTGAGTTCAAAATTAAATTTTTCAAAAACTACGCATAGTTTTGACTTGAATTAAAAACTGGCTAATAAAACAGAATGTTGGCTTTAAAAAAATGTATAAAACTTAATTGTAAGTATAACCGTTATTTTTTAATTATTTTTTTCCATTTTAAATAATAATTTTTTTAAATTGCCCCTACCGCCTAAACGGGGGGAGATAGACCCCCCTCCCGTAGTAAAAAACGCTTGTATTAAGCACCTCTACCAAAAACCGTTATTATATCTTGGCGCAAAAATTATCGTACTCGTGCCGCCATTTCTACCTACATACCTATACCTATATAACTAAATATTTTGAAAGCCAAATGTTATCCTTAAATATATTAGATACTTAAATATGCTCCAAATTAAAACAAAACAAAAAGTAACACTTAACGAAATAAATTGATTTTATTAAAATACAACAAGAAAAAATTTTATTGAATGTTTGGTAATTAATCCTGACCTCTTTTGCTCCCCCTTCATCATCATCAGCTTTAAACATAGACACCACTCAAAATTCGATTCACCGATTCCAACAAAACAAAAATAATTACTGCAATTAACTTTCATTAACAAAACACAGAATATTGTTCACCTCTCTAAATACCGCACATTTCAAACTATTTGTACTCGGATCGCGCGATAAAATTTGCAATACGCCAATACGCGCCTTATAACTAAAACAAGCCAATTACGGCCACTATGCTTGTTATTTGGTTGGGTGTAATTAGCCCATTGGCCCTCGACGCAAAAATAAAAGAAAACAAAACCAAAATTACAACAATAATGCTACCCCAGGAATCCACCACAAAACCAACACAATCAGTAATGTTATCCTCCTAACACTCGGAAAGTCAATTTGAATTTTGAAATGAGGCTCCTCAATTTTCATCATCCCCACCACATCCCATCACAATCGTACATACAAATGGCCAAAGTGTGACAACGACCGACAAACATCGACGACGACGCGACGATGGACAAGCTCACTAATTCCTAACTAGGTTTGCCTCAATAACGTTAAACTAAAACCCCCAAAACAAAGAAGGTTAAGTGTTTACCTTCCTCAGGTCGAAATTACGAAATTAAGCGTAATGATTGATCCAATTGCACTCTAAGACAGAGGTGAAGACACAGCTGCTAGTGATGGAGCTGGAGGATTCATTTTCTCATCATTGGGATCATGGGTTTTGACTCCTGATTCCCATCTAACTTATTGACGCATACTCTCGAAAATAAAGAAGGGAAGCAAATGAAAGAAATCATTTCAAAGTAAAAGAAAAAATAACCCACAGGATCTACTCTTGAGTTTAAAATTCAATTTGCCATAGCATAGCGGAAGGAACTTCAATTGAACCTAGTAAAACCATTACCTATGTAAGTAGCTTTACTTTAGTCGCAGCTGCAGCAGCAATGGCATCAAGCACTAAACTTAAATCAATAATGTGAATCCCATTATGTGGAGAAACGAAAACGAGTAAGATATGGTAGACTCTGGATCTGTATATGATGCAAGAGAGAAGAAGACCTTTCGAAAATCCTTTTCTAAAGCAAGAATTCATGCTCTACTTAAAAAAAAAGATATCAATAATTCTTTTCTTCTTTTTGATTTTCAATAAAATTTGAAATGCAAGGATTCGCATTGAGTTGAGATTGAGAGTGATATTAAAAATAGAAGTGAAAGCTTTTGGTTTTGCCGAAGTTAATTTTCACTCTTACGTTGATACGTTTATTCCTGCTATAAATTATTATTATTAATGTTATTGAAGAACATGTAGACTTTGTGTAAATACTTCGTGAAGCGGACGTTAAATGAAAAATTTCCGAACAGCAATACAGCACAATTAAAGTAATTGAATATTTCTTTCAGTGAAAAAGCAATCACATTTTGTATAATTCATTACCGGAGTAGTTTAAAAATTTCTAAAGCTTTAATGGCTGACAAATTCAATTATCAGAGAATGATCAAACTATTTCCGTTTTAATCAAGAGAATTTTTGTTTAAATTTATGACTTGAATATTGAAATTGGTTAACAAAATAAAAAAAACACTGTGCTCATATAAATTTGAAATTTGTTTTTTTTTTTTTTTTTTTTTGCAAAAAGTAAAATTTTCATTAAAGGAATTTTGATAAAAAGTATGCTATGGCTTTCTTATAGGGACTACACAACTTTGAATCTAATTTGTAAACACGCCCTTCCACTGATCATCAAACTGTCATTGTCATTTATTCAGTAAACTCAAAATTTTTATATAGTAGAAATAATTTGGTAAGGAGCATGCACCAACTGAAAAAAGGAGACCCTCTACAGTGAACAAACTATAGAGGAATCAGTCTGCTTAACATTGCTTACAAAATCTTCTCTGCCGTAATATGTACGACTGTCAAGTTAGCACTACATATTTCGAAATTTAAAAAAACTGAGTATGCAGTTAATTGTAGGTTTTTT
Organism: Eupeodes latifasciatus; assembly: GCA_920104205.1. Classification (NCBI taxonomy): domain Eukaryota; kingdom Metazoa; phylum Arthropoda; class Insecta; order Diptera; family Syrphidae; genus Eupeodes; species Eupeodes latifasciatus. Next base: position 295,642,638 of record OV049924.1, on the reverse strand, counting down.
GTTGTAAATTAGTTGTGGAAAAAAAAATTTGTAGCTCGACGATTTTTCAAAAAAGTGGTATGTAGTGCTAGGTTGATATCAAGTTAGCACTACACTTTTTGATTTTGTTAAGTACGCAATTAGTTGACAATTATTTGTTGTAAATTAGTTGTGGAAAGAAAAAATTTCCAAAAATTTTGTTTACTTTGTTTTTTTTTTTTTAAAAAGGGGGTATGTAGTGCTAACTTGACACCGTGAGTCCACGCATAAAACAAGGATATGCGAAAATGTAACGATGCAATTAATTGTAGCTTTTTTGTTTAAAATTAGTTGTGGAAAGAAAAAAATTCCAAAAATTTTTTTTACTTTGATTTTTTTTAAAAAAGGGGGGTATGTAGTGCTAATTTGATACCGTGAGTCCACGCATAAAACAAGGATATTCGAAAATGTAACGATGCAATTAATTGTAGCTTTTTTGTTTAAAATTAGTTGTGCAAAGAAAAAAATTCTAAAAATTTTTTTTACTTTGATTTTTTTAAAAAAGGGGGGTATGTAGTGCCAACTTGACACCGTGAGTCCACGCGAAAAACAAGGATATTCGAAAATGTAACGATGCAATTAATTGTAGCTTTTTTGTTTAAAATTAGTTGTGGAAAGAAAAAATTCCAAACATTTTTTTTACTTTGATTTTTTTTAAAAAAGGGGGGTATGTAGTGCTAACTTGACAGCGTGAGTCCACGCATAAAACAAGGATATTCGAAAATGTAACGATGCAATTAATTGTAGCTTTTTTGTTTAAAATTAGTTGTGGAAAGAAAAAAATTCCAAACATTTTTTTTACTTTGATTTTTTTTAAATAAGGGGGTATGTAGTGAGTGCGTGAAGTTAGCCCCCCTTTTTCGATTTTCCTATTTTGGAAAGTTGTTCTGGTTTGTTCCGCATTGTTCCAAAGTTTTTTTTTGAAAAACACCCAAAAATAGGGGTCTTATACCCGAAAAACTGTTTTTGACCTAGCCCCCCCTTTTTCGAAAATCGATTTTTTAAAATTGTTCCAGGTTGTTCAAGTTGTTCTAAACATTGTTCCAAATTTTTTGACCTCTATAATCAAAATTTAAAAAATTCTAGCCCCCCCCTTTTTTCGAAATTCCAACTTTTTATATTTTTTTTAGATTTTAAAAAGTGTTCTAACCATTGTTCCAAAAACTAAGAGTCGTGAAATGTATATTTTAAAAGATAATACAAAATACGCTCCCCAATTTTTTTTAACCCTACAGCATAATAAATCTTGAATAAGCACATGTACATCAACCAAAACTTGGCTTATAAACTATTATTAACGCTGATGGTCGAACTTTCAAAAAAATCTCAATATCTTTTAATTTTGTGAACATTATTTTAGCTCCCCTTTTTCAAAAATCAAAAATTAAAAAAATGTTCTAAGTCAAACCATATTTCCTCCAGTTCGTGTCCAAATTTCATCCAAAACTGTAATCAAATATAGCTAACGCTGCACACAATCGAAAAAAATAATATTTCCCCTCAAAAGTGCCCCCCTTTGAAAGAATTTAAAATTTTAAGCCAAAGCTTTATTCTTTCAGCAAAGACCAAAAGGTCTTTAAGATTCCGACCTTATGAAATAAATAATGATTATAAAAATATTAAAAAAAAAACATCCCCAACCCCCCCGTTACAAAAACCCACATTTAAAAAATAGTTTTATATGCATAATCACTCATAACAAACTGTTCCAAACTTTCATTGAAATATGTTCAAAAATAAAGATAATAATTCCAAATACCACTTAACACTGTACCATTCTGTTAACCATATTCTGGCCCCACTTTTATGAAATTCATAGTTCCAAAACTAGTTCCCAATTGTTCCAGGGCTCTTCTAAATTGTTTCAGAGATTCGGTTCTTAAAATTGATTTTTAGTATGAAAAATTTACAAAAAAAATGCGCACCCTCCCCCCCCCCTTGCACACAATCGAAAACCTAAAACTTGTTCCCTATATTCTTGGGTTTAAGAATATAGTTAACAGAATGGTACAGGGTTAAGTGGTATTTGGAATTATTATTTTTATTTTTGAACATATTTCAATGAAAGTTTGGAACAGTTTGTTATGAGTGATTATGCATATAAAACTATTTTTTAAATGTGGTTTTTGTAACGGGGGGGTTGGGGATGTTTTTTTCAATATTTTTATAATCATTATTTATTTCATAAGGTCAGAATCTTAAAGACCTTTTGGTCTTTGCTGAAAGAATAAAGCTTTGGCTTAAAATTTTAAATTCTTTCAAAGGGGGGCACTTTTGAGGGGAAATATTATTTTTTTCGATTGTGTGCAGCGTTAGCTATATTTGATTACAGTTTTGGATGAAATTTGGACACGAACTGGAGGAAATATGGTTTGACTTAGAACATTTTTTTAATTTTTGATTTTTGAAAAAGGGGAGCTAAAATAATGTTCACAAAATTAAAAGATATTGAGATTTTTTTGAAAGTTCGACCATCAGCGTTAATAATAGTTTATAAGCCAAGTTTTGGTTGATGTATGTACATGTGCTTATTCACGATTTATTATGCTGTAGGGTTAAAAAAAAAATTGGGGAGCGTATTTTGCATTATCTTAGTTCTTGGAACAATGGTTAGAACACTTTTTAAAATCTAAAAAAAATATAAAAAGTTGGAATTTCGAAAAAAGGGGGGGCTAGAATTTTTTAAATTTTGATTATAGAGGTCAAAAAATTTGGAACAATGTTTAGAACAACTTGAACAACCTGGAACAATTTTAAAAAATCGATTTTCGAAAAAGGGGGGGCTAGGTCAAAAACAGTTTTTCGGGTATAAGACCCCCATTTTTGGGTGTTTTTCAAAAAAAAACTTTGGAACAATGCGGAACAAACCAGAACAACTTTCCAAAATAGGAAAATCGAAAAAGGGGGGCTAACTTCACGCACTCACTACATACCCCCTTTTTTTAAAAAAATCAAAGTAAAAAAAATGTTTGGAATTTTTTTATTTCCACAACTAATTTTAAACAAAAAAGCTACAATTAATTGCATCGTTACATTTTCGAATATCCTTGTTTTATGCGTGGACTCACGGTGTCAAGTTAGCACAACATACCCCCATAAAGTAAAAAAAAATTTTGGAATTTTTTTCTTTCCACAACTAATTTTAAACAAAAAAGCTACAATTAATTGCATCGTTACATTTTCGAATATCCTTGTTTTATGCGTGGACTCACGGTGTCAAGTTAGCACTACATACCCCCTTTTTTAAAAAAAATCAAAGTAAAAAAAATTTTTGGAATTTTTTTCTTTCCACAACTAATTTTAAACAAAAAAGCTACAATTAATTGCATCGTTACATTTTCGAATATCCTTGTTTTATGCGTGGACTCACGGTGTCAAGTTAGCACTACATACCCCTTCTTTAAAAAAAAATCAAAGTAAACAAAATGTTTGGAATTTTTTTCTTTCCACAACTAATTTACAACAAATAATTGTCAACTAATTGCGTACTTAGTTTTAACAAAATCAAAAAGTGTAGTGCTAACTTGATATCAACCTAGCACTACATACCACTTTTTTGAAAAATCGTCGAGCTACAAATTTTTTTTTCCACAACTAATTTACAACAAAAAAGCTGCAATTAACTGCATACTCAGTTTTTTAAATTTCGAAAAATGTAGTGCTAACTTGACAGTCGTGTAATATGTACAATTTTAAAGCCCATTGTCTATATCCTGATCCTTATCAATGTAGTTTTAGACCAGGGGAGTTCAAAGTCGATCAAATATTCAAAAAAAAAAAAAATTAGGTGGCGCAACAGTCCGTAGAGAACCAGGGCCTAGTGACTTACAACTCTCAACCATTCCTGTGTGCGAGTAATGTTGTCAGGGATGGAGGGGACCTACAGTTTATATGCCGAATCCGAACGGCTAATTTTGAGAAAGCACTTTTTCATGACAAGAATTACTCTTGGAGAATTTGTCAATTCCTCGCAAGAGGCAGTACCCGTGAAAACTCTTTTTTTTTTAATTAAGGTGGCACAGGCAGGGATTGAACCCAAGACCTCTCGCATGACAGTCCAACGCACTAACCATCATGCCACGGGTACTACCCGATCAAATATTCACATTACGAAAAAACACAAAACCATCAAATCAACACCCACATGCAGGGCCGAGCTGTATAGAGCCATGTCTAGTTTTGGCATCCCTGCCAAACTCGCCTTTTTGTGCAGAATGACCATGGAGAATTCGCGCTGCTCCATACTGGGTGGAAACAATTTAAACGAACCTTTCGATTTCGAAAAAGCCTTAAGATAAGGTGATGCTATTTCTTTAACATCGTACTTAAAAGAATAGTGCAGAGCTCCCACGTCAACTATCTTTCAAAAGTCTGTCCAATTACTGGAATATGCTCATGACATTGACTTAATCGGAAGAACGCAGCGTGATGTCAATGGGGCTTTAGCGAGTATTGAGGCAGAGGCAGTAAAAATAGGTTTAGCCGTTAATGAGGGCAAAACAAAGTACATGCTTCGATTTGTTAAAAAAGTTATCAGTTGAATTATTCTTAAAAAATTAAAAATGACCACCAATATTTTGCATATATGATAAAAAAATTTGATTTCAAAAACTATTTCGGTTGACAAGATTTTTATTCGAAAACCAATTTTTACCAATTTTAGTAGCATTTCTTAAAAGTTTTTATTTCTAATATAAAAAAATACAAATTGGATGAATGATATTAATTTGAAGCCAATGTTTTCTATTATTCACGAGATATCAAGAACCGAACATCAATTTGTACCAATTTTGCGTACTATTTTTTTGTAGATTTTAAGTTTTTATGAAAAAACTGAATGTTAGATTTTTATAAAAAATTTACTGAATGTTGAAAACAATATTTTTTATAAAATAAAATTAACTTGAAGCCTATATCTTAAATTTTTGAAAAGATATTTGAGTCGAAAATCAATTTTTACGAACTTTTATTCATTTTTTGTAGGTTTTTATTTTTTGTTAAAAAGCTGTTAATTCGATTTTTCTCAAAATTGTATCGAATGTTTAAAACAATATTTCTTATAAGGTAAAATTAGTTTTAAGCTAATATTTTTGAAAAGATGATGGAGTCGAAAATCTGTTTTTACCAACTTTTATTATTTTTTTTTAGGTTTTTATTTTTTGTAAAAAAAACTGTCTATTCGATTTTTCTCAAAATTTTATCATGCAAGCCGTTTCCAATAATGCAGGTGGATTATATTTCTTGGATGCACCTGGTGGTACAGGCAAAACTTTCGTTGTATCATTGATTTTAGCGACTATTCGATCTGAACAGAAAATTGCATTGGCACTTGCATCTTAGGGAATTGCTGCTACATTATTAGAAGGTGGTCGGACCGCACACTCTGCATTAAAATTGCCTTTGAATGTACAGGTGATTGCAACTCCAACTTGCAATATTTTGAGAAATTCTGCTATGGAAAAAGTTCTGCGATTAACGTCAATTATTATATGGAATGAGTGCACAATGGCGAGTAAAAAATCAATAGAATCAATAGAAGCATTTAATCGAACAATGCAAGATTTACCCGGTAATCAACAGCTTTTTGGCGGTGCGTGCTCTGATATTGCTGTCAGGGGACTTTCGTCAAACATTGCCTGTCATTTCTCGATCAACTCCTGCTGATGAAATAAACGCCTGTTTGAAGTCATCAGTTCTTTGGAAATATGTACGAAAATTGACACTGAACATTAATATGCATATTCACCTACATAATGATGCAACTGCCCATGAGTTTTCAAAACAATTGTTGGAAATTGGTGATGGCAAAATACCAATCGACAGTACTAACGGATTGATCACTTTACCGAACAATTTTTGTACAATTGCGCAATCTATAGATGAGTTGATTGAATGTTTTTTTCCGAATATTCTTCAGAATTACAGAAATCATGATTGGTTGAGAGAACGCGCCATTTTAGCACCGAAGAACATTCATATCAATGCCATTCATTTTCAAATTCAAGCGAAACTTCCAGGTGTAGTCACGACATATAAATCAATTGACAGTGAATTGAATCAAGATGAGGCATGAATTATCCAATTGAATTTTTAAATTCATTGGAACCGGCTGGTATACCACCGCATTGCTTGAATCTGAAAATTGGTTCTTTGATTATATTATTGCGAAATATTAATCCACTAAAACTGTGTAATGTCACCAGATTGGCAGTGAAAAAGTTATTGCCAAATTTGATTGAACTACAATCTTAACTGGTAAATAAAAAGGAGAAGTATGTTTGATACCGCGTATCCCTGTGATTCCAACTATGATATACCATTTTAATTCAAAAGATTACAATATCCTGTGCGTTTATCATTTGCGATGTCCATAAATAAGGCCCAAGGGCAAACACTTCAAGTTTGTGGTGTCAATTTGGAGGAATCATGTTTTCACATGGCCAACTTTATGTTGCCTGTTCCAGAGTCGATACCACTGTTTATTTATTCATGCTCAAAATGGAAAAACAAAAATTATTGTTTATCCAACTGTTTTAGACTAACCCATATAGACCTACCATAGTAAGAGTACCCAATTCTTTTTTATTTTTTAGTTTTTACTCTTTGCTGATAAATATAATATAAACAAAATATCATTTGGACTTTTAAATAGCTAGCAATTTAAAATATTTTTTTGTTTGAATCAATGAACTTTATAATTATTTTTTTTTTATTACTATGCCTTATACGTAGCAAAGCACGTACCGGGCCGCTAGTACAATATATAGGTGTACGTTGAAAAAGTGATTCTAATAGAAAATACATATACTCTTTCTGGCCCGTTTCTTTAACTTGTACTAAGTATTTATTCTTTTATTTAGGCGAAGGCAAGTAAAAGAATAATATTTTAAAATCATTTATACAAAGGTACCAAGATATTACTTCTTGATAGACACTTTAAAATAGATTGTTGATTAAATATATCATATTCGTTAATCCGATTCAGTGGCGCTACACGGCCATATCGTTGGTATTTACAATAGTTATAGTTATAAAAATAACGTACCAAATGCATTAATTTCGATAAAAGATAGGAATATTATTAAAATTTTGTCAAAATAATGCGCTCTTTCGGGCTCATGCTTAGGATTTGATCTGGTGAGATGGGAGGGGGTTACATTTAATACAGTTAAAATAATTAAAAAAAAAACTATTTTAAGATTGAAAATTTTACCTGAAAAATAAGTTTGTCTTCAAAAATTTAAATGCCATTTTATAAATCAAAAAACCCTTGATTTTTCATTTTTTTTTTTGAAAATCGTTAGAGCGGTTTTTTTTAAAATTAATTTTGTATATATACAATTTTTCAATTTTGTTCCAAAAATATTTTTGGTATGCAGTTGTTTAGTGATTATGAATATACGCTCTACATTTGAATTTCGTTAAAAAATGTTGACCCGTTTTTGAGATATAAAATTTTGAAAAAAAAAAAAATTCAATATTTTTTTAAAAATCCAAAAAATAAAAAATTGCACTTTTGGTAATCAAATATTGTTAAGGCAATATAAGAGCTTATAAAAAAAAAATTATTGAAATCGGTTCAGAATCAGCTGCGAAAATTAAAAAACAAAATAACGGTTCTATGAGCGGTACTTTTCCGGAGCAATACAAAAATATGTGTTTCTTATGAAAAGAAGCCAAGTTTAAAAATAAAATTTTAAAGAAAATTAAAAAAAAATCTATCGTTTTATTTTCAGAAAATTTGAATTTTCGTTTTTGACCAAAAAAATTGTATGGGCCACTGTTAGTTTTGATCTTAAGAAAAATGTCCTCAAAACCTTAAAAACTTCCAAGTTTGAACTCAATCGACCCAATGGTTTATGCTGTAGGAGCGTGGACAAACAAACAAAACAGACCGGACGGAATCGCGGGTCCCACTTTTTTTTTACTTCTCTACCATCGTAATATCATGTTTGATTAAAATCTCGAGTTCGAAATTTTGCACGAATCCAAAACTTGCCATATAAAGGGTGTCCCAAAATTAACGCAAGATTTGAATTTGCCGCCATTTGTGCAGTGAAGTGTTGGCAACCCTGAAAAAAAAAGCAAATTTGACAGCTAACAGTATAGGGTTATTAAAAATGGAGCGTTACACGATAGAACAACGTGTCTTCATTATTAAAGAATATTTCAAAAATAGTGAAAGCTTGGCGGCTGCAGTTCGAAAATTTCATACAAAATATGGTCGGAATAGTGTTTTAACTTCGTCAACTGTGAAGAGATTAATTGAAAAATTCATGGAGACTGGATCCGTTGGAGACGCCAAACACACTGGTCGTCCAAAAAACAAGCCGTTCAAATGTGAATGTCGAAGCAGTGCGTGAGAGTGTTGCTGACAATCCAGGAACCTCAATTCGACGTCGTGGACAAGAATTGCAAATTTCAAGAACCTCTCTACAGCGTATACTCACCAAAGATCTGTGTCTTCATGCTTACAAAGTTCTTTCTGCCAAAATTGGATGATATTGATGTGTCCAATATGTGGTTTCAACAAGACGGTGCCACTGTCATACAGCCCGTGAAACAATTCAATTACTGCATGAGGCATTTCCAGGTCGTGTACTCTCTCGTTTCGGTGATCAAAATTGGCCTCCTAGATCGTGTGATTTAACACCATTAGACTTCTTTCTATGGGGTTATTTGAAATCACAAGTCTATGTCAACAAGCCCACAACCACCCGTGCATTAAAGGAGGAGATTCAACGCTGCATCAACGAAATTCAGCCACATTTATGCAGAATGTTCATGGAAAATTTCAACAAAAGAGTGCGCATGTGCATGCAAAGCCGTGGAGGCCATTTGTCCGATGTGTTATTCCATACATAACCCTATCCTATGTACTTTACAAGTCAATAAAAATATAACTATCAAAAGACTAAAAACGGCGTTTTCTATTTAATTCAAATCTTGCGTTAATTTTGGGACACCCTTTACATACCTATGTACATAGTTCCTATATGTCGCAAGTAAAAACGAACAACAATGTTTTAAGAATTGGTTTATTTGAAAAATTCAACTTATTATTATTTTGTCGACAAAAATATAAAAATAAAAAAATGTTTACCATTTCCATATTGCAGTTATTTAATTTCAAACACAAAATAGATTTTAAAAACTAATTAAAATTAAAAAATTAAATTTTCTTCTATACAAAAAAATAACTTACGAAAATTACTATATATTGTCAGTTGTAAAGTTAAGAAAATATCCTCCAAATTGGAGGTCCTGACCAAGACAGATATTTTTTTTTTTTTTCAAATAGTATTTCTTTAGTAGTACCCGTAGCGTGATGGTTAGTGCGTTGGACTGTCATGCAAGGGGTCTTGGGTTCAATCCCTGCCTGTGCCACCTAACTTTTTTCACGGGTACTGCCTCTTGCGAGGAATTGACAAATCCTCCAAGAGTAATTCTTGTCATGAAAAGTGCTTTCTCAAATTAGCCGTTCGGATTCGGCATATAAACTGTAGGTCCCTTCCATCTCTGACAACATTACTCGTACACAGAAATGGTTGAGAGTTGTAAGTCACTAGGCCCTGGTTCTTCATGGACTGTTGCGCAACCTAATTTATTTTATTTATTTAGTATTTCTTTTATAACCTTATGAAAGAAGTATTATTCTATCATCTACATATATCCATAAGATATATTTTTAATTAAAAAGGATATTCAACTCTAATACTTTATTTAATATTAAATTTTTCGTATCCTAAATCATATAAAACAATTTTCAATGGAAATGTGTCTAGCCAAAGAATGAAATTAAGTTCAATGTATCAACAATTCTTACGAAGTCAGACACCTTAAGTGGTAAAACCCCCCACGTGTAAACATTATCATTTTACCTGGTTGCACAAAGTAAAACCGAATTTTCGATCCGTCAATTAGCAAAGGAACATTGTCTTAGGTAGATATTACAGTGGGGGCAGTATTTTAAAGGACAGACACTCAAGGTATTTTTATTTATATCTACTAGTCAATTTTAAAAATAAATTTCTACAGATCTTACTAGGGTCAATGTCAGAATCCGGAAAATATAATTGCGAAACTGATATTTCTTTTACCATCCAGAGAAGTCAATGGAGTTAGACCTTGTCACATGCCAAATTGTTTTTTAAAGCAATGACGCTCTTAGATATAAGCCCAGTAAATAAAAATACGTTGGCAATCAAATTTAAAGTTATTTTTGTTGTTTTATAAGAGCTCCAACAAATCTGCAAATATTATGATTTTTCGAATAAAATAAAAGACGACAACACCCTCTCTGAAAATATG
>OV049924.1:295589809-295627309 GCA_920104205.1 Eupeodes latifasciatus | reverse complement strand
TCTTGAATATCAACTATTTGTGAACTTAAAGAATCACAGGACTGTTGAACAGCAACTTCAAGTTCATTGTTTCCTCCTATGTTACTGGTAATTAAATGATTTAAAGAGAATTCCCTGGCCAAACATCAGCTTTTTCAAAGTTTGATAGCATAACTGTACTAACTAACTAACTAACTGTACATAACTTCCTATTTTAAACGCGAGAATAACACAATTTTTCTTTTTTATAACCTTTGCGATATTCCAAAAGGGTTTGCTTGCCTTGTCCAAACTCCGCAGTTTATTGTTCCAGAATTTATTTCTGTATTCTGAAATTAATATTTTTATTTTGTTATTTAATAACTTCATTTCTGACAAATAAGCACGATTTCTAGTTCTCAGCCACAAAGATCTGTATTTATTTCTAGTTTTTATAAGATTAATGATGTTAGGAGGTAGTAAATTTTGCTTTTCGCAAGTTAATTTTTTTTTCGGTACGGATTGTTCTATGCTTTCAAGAATAACCTTCGTAAAATTTTCTACTGCTACATCTATTTCGTCGCATGTTACTTCTGCTGGAACAAGTTCCGGTGTTTCTTCTAGTTTCACGCGAATAACTCTCCTATATCTTTTCCAGTTAGCATTTTTAAAAACGTACACAAAATTATTATTTCGAACAGGTGATCTGTAAATACTACACACCACTGGGAGATGGTTAGAACTCATGTCATTTATGACCATAGGTTGGCTTACGAGTTCGGGCATATTTGTCAAAAATAGATCTATGGTTGACGGGTTAGATCTGTTATTAGGAGGAATACAGGTAGGATGAGGTAGATCGTGGATATAATATGCTAAAAGGATGCCTGGAATTTAAATCTGATAGAATGTTGCCCCATGCATTCGCTCTGACGCACCCCCAACTTCTATGTCTGCAGTTGAAATCTCCTCCGATTAAAAAAAAATCATTAATTCTAACCAATTTTAACAAATCATTTCTTAGATCACATCTTTTACTTGGTGAGGTATTACCTCCCGGGAAATAGACTGAAATTATGTTTACCGAACGGCCGTTTTCAAGTGGTATTTCAATACCAATATTTTCAATTAGTTTCGTATTGACTACAGAAAATACGTTATGCTTAATTGATCGTTTAACAACCACGGCAACACCTCCTCCCCTTCTCTCTGCTCTATCTAAACGATAGCATTTGTAATCTTTATTTGAGATATTAATATTTGTATCTAACCATGTTTCATTAACTAGACTTACATCAATATTATGCTTACATAGAAAAGCAAAAACTTCTAATGATTTAAATCGAATGCCTCTAGCATTCCAACAATTTATTTTTAAGTTTACATTCATCATTATTTACCTGCGTATAAATACTTAATAGCTAATTGTGCAATACAATTGAATTGATCTGCTTTAGATTTGCAATGCCCGAGAAGTGTGATCATCTCTGCTGTTAGAGAGTTGATTTCATCCATAGAGAAAAGTAAGCTGTTTGTGTTGGTTTGCTGACGATCGAAACCGGTTTTGCTGGTGGTTGTACTGGACCACACGTTTGGGCAGGTATCACCTTCATTTACATTTTTCGCTGCTGCGAAACTTTTTCTGCTAATGCATGCTGGGTCATTTGACCTGTGTGCTTCGTTGCAATTTGCACATTTAATGATCATTGATTTGCATTCGTTCGTTCACTGATTCTCTGAACAGTTTGCACAGTGCGTTTTGATGCTACAATTTTTTTCGCCATGGCCATACATTTGGCAATTATAACACTGTGTTATTTTGTTTCTTGGTCTTCGGGCAAAGTCCCATTTAACTTGGGTTCTGAAGATTGAACGTGTGTTTTGCTTTAATTCATTTAATCTTACAGAACCTATATCAAGATAAACTAAATAAAAAATGTCTATGAATTGAGCATATTGTTTTTTAATAATTTTAACATTTTGGCATTTAAGTCCAATTGATATTAGTTCATTTTTCACGACATCAGTATTAAGTTCATGGAGTCCATATAACATCACTTTGAATGATCTCATGGCTGGGAGATCATGGGTATAGAATTGCCAGTTTTTTCTTTTTAATGCCTCTCTAAGGCTTTCACGTGATTCAAGACTTTCGCAATTTATTTTGATGCCAATGGACATTTTCTTAATGCTGTAGTCTGATAGATTTAGATCACTACACAATTTATGCACATCTTCACTCGTTTTTTGAAGAACGCACACAGATGGAATTTTAGATTGTTTTTTTGATGCTTTTGGAGTAGGGTCTATAATTTCATCGCATTCGATATCACTGTTATCTGAATCCGGTAAAGATTGTAAGGGTATAAATTTGTTGTTTCTATTTGGTTCCTTAGAACTCATTTTAAGGGTTTTGACGTGTGAAGACGAAATGTCTTCAACACTAGGTGAACGATTTCGTTTACCGATTTTGGGTTTTTTTTACTTTAGTATACCGCACAGAAAATATACACGTCTAACGCATGCGAACCGCTGGCTGATTGGAGTAGTATAAATATCGGACTTGAGGAATAAAATGCTCCTCCCTAGTGTAAAAAATGTGCTCCGAGCATCAAAATTGCTCCTAAAGGAGGACAGCTATGACACTGGCTCGTTGGTGTAGTATCATGGGCAGTATGCATTGAGTGTCATGTGTGTGCTTGTGTGTGGAAAAAAAAAGGTGGATGAAATTTGTGGGGATTGAAAATGTGATAGGAAATTTCGAATTGATAATGAATGAAAATGTAAGGAAAATGTAAGGAAAAAAAAAAAAAAAAAAAAAAAAAGTGTTGGTAGAAAACTATTGTTGGGACTGTAAGAATATACTTTTTGGGCATGGGAATAGGGATGGGAAAATTTCATGCATGTTAATTACAACAACTATACAGTAGTATAAATATCGGACTTGAGGAATAGAGCATTTGGGTAAAATGTATTTTGTTGTTGTAAATTGTGAATTTTGGTGTGAATTTAGTTTTCGTGACTGTGAATTGCGGTTAGTGATGTACCTACAAAATTTTTTTATGTTTTTAGCTTGAATATTGACGTGGAGGATGCGGTGTATGTACACTGTACAGTAGGATGCTAGAAAAAAGGGATTCTTGTATGGTTTGTAGGTAGATTTCATTAGAGTATGGGTATATGAGTTTTGTATGGTAATGAGATCATATTACATCAGTGGGAGTTCATTGACTTTAAGATGCATTGGTTGTTTGAAGGTTGATAGTAATTTATGAAAAACAATTTAAGAAATAATAGAAAGGAAACAAATATTTTATGTCGTTTATAATAATTGTGATTTATTAATCCATGAATTGTTAGTCGGTGGGAAGCCGAGCCATTTAACATATACATTGTCTCCATTACTTTTAAGTACTTTTTCCACGAGATAAATATGAGGGTATTTAGTCTTTTGTAATTCTTTTTCGTAAAAACATCCACTAATAGGTTGACCATTAAAATCTTCAAGGAGATATGTTGGCGGGTTGGTTAGGTTTACTTTTCTTATCATAAAAATTTCCGTTGTCCAATTTGGTGTGTAGCCTTTCTCGAAAACGTGTTTGAACTTGCTTATTCTAACATTGTCGCCAACTCTATATTTACCCTGTGGAGCGATTTTAATTCTATTATAAGCTGTAGATAAGATTTTTTTAGAGTTTTCCTGATTCACATCGATTGGGCGCATTTTTATAGTTCTATGCATAGAGTGATTGTATTCTTTCAACAAATCATTAATAATGCACGTCCATTTGTAATTACCATTAAGACTGAATTCCTTCCACATTTTCTCCTTAAGTGTGCGATTAAAACGTTCAACAATTGATGCCTTAAGGGAGCTGTATGTAGAGTAATGATTTATGTTGTATAATTTCATTAAATCGTGAAACATCTTATTAAAAAATTCTTTTCCATCATCAGTTTGAAGGTTCTTAGGCTGTCGTGATGATCTGATGAAAATTGATTTCATCGCTTCTGCAACAGATAAAGCGGTCTTATTTTTTAAAGCAACTGCCCATGCATATTTCGAGAATGTGTCAATGACCGTCATTAGGTATTTATAGCCATTATTTTCCTTGTGGTAAGGTATCATTTCAACCAAATCAGCTTGCCACAGGTCATCAAATCCTTTGATAACAACCCTACGTCGATTGAAATTCTTTCTTGCTGACCTGTGAAGCTCTTCAACAACTTGTCGTTTACTCATTTTTTTAAAGAATGCAAGAAAAAAACATTTATGTATGGTTTTATAATAACATTTATTTTAATCTTTTATATAGTAACATTAGTTTTTTTAATCTTATCAAACGATGCTCAATCATAAAACATCCACACGTATCTGGTCCCTCTTTACATGTATTTGAAGACCACGAACAGTTTGTAAAATGACATCCATGTTTAGAATTAACTTTACTAACGTTTTTATAGTTACTAAAATATGAAATATTACTTATAATCTCATCATGATGTTCTTCAAGTAAATCATATTTATAAGCCCTTAAAAAACTCATAATTTCATTTAAAATTAAAGATATGTTTATATTCGACATGATGTGCTATCGTTTTGATTTACAAATAAACTGAATCCAAGATCGGTTAGCTATGATTTCTTATATGAAAATATTTGGTTCACCTTCTTGATTCTCTTTCAGTTTTCCTATATGAAGAAGAAAATACTTTCGAAGATCATCCAACAAGCGAATTGTATTCAAATTTTGTATGTCAATGTAATCTCTTAAGATTTTTTCTTTATTTTCTAATTTATCATCTATGTATGCTTTGTTTACTGCTTCATCGGGCGTTGTAGGACTTTTTATGTTGCGAAGACGTTTTCCTTCAATATCAAAGTCACCATTCTCAGTTCGCTTAAAACCATTACCAGGAGGTCCTGCAGGACCAACAATTACTCTTTGAAATTTATTAGTGCTTCTTCCGAACTTGTCAACACTCATTTTGCTAATAAATTAAATTTTGCTCACGCAACTCTTCCACAATTGAATTTATTTCATTTTTATGGTTGTTATGCCCTGATTTTTCAGAAGCAATTAAAAGTCTCAACCTATCCACAAGCTCATTTGGATCATCCCAATACACAAAATCAATAGGGTTGGTTGAGTAGATCATTGCAGGTGCATTAATTGTGTATGCTTTTCCAATTTTCTTTTGTGTATTTTGTGTCATACCCTGGACCAAAGGTTTAATGATTTTCTTATACTTTTGTCCTCTATTACCTTTAACCTGTGAATTCATATCATGATTTTTCATGTGTGCACATGTTTTTTGTAGTATTGTCTGATACTGCTTTAAATCTTCACTAGTATAAATACTCTTTCGTGGATTTTTATGTAGAACAAGTTCGAGAAGACCATCAGTTCCACGGAAAATTTCTTTATCAATTACAATATTGTTTTCATCATTAATTCGAAAATTTGATCTCCCTAACTTGTTTGAATTTGATTCAACGTCAAAGTATGGACCATAGATTTTATCATGATCTGAATTTGAAAGTATGGCTTCATTAATCGGAGTACTTTCATTGAAGCTATTTGAAGGTGTTTTAAATGAAGAGTCGTCATCGGCTAACATTGAATTCGTTAATGATAAATTTAAATCTCTCTCTAGAGAAATTTTTTCATCTTCTTCTTCTATAGGACTTTTAAATTGAAGACGACGTTTTACAGTAGGTGGTTTTATTTCTTTAAATTCATCATTTATGTTTTCATTATTTTTCACATTTTTCGCGATTTTCTGTAAGGGTTCAACAATTGTTTTGAACGTGTTTTCAATTTCAGTATCTTTAATCAATTTTCCAGTCTTGAGGAGCATATACTTTTTCTTTAAAGCTTTCTGTGTATTTATAAGATTTTTAAGCGTATTCATATTCGTATCCATAGCTATTTAGAGTGTTAGATTACTTCTAATAGGATCTGAAGAATGGGTAGTCCAATACAGGACGGTTCAATACAGGACGGTTCAATACAGGTCGGTTCAATACAGGGCTATTCAATACAGGGCTGTTCAATACAGGGCTGTTCAATACAGGGGTTGTTCAATACAAGGCAGTATAATACAGGTAATATTAAGATAGGTGTATTAATATGAAAAGCAGTTTCACGACTGTATCAATTTATAAAATAACTGTTTCTTTAAAAGATTTTTTATACCGTCCATTTTTAACGCAACTATCTTTATCAATAACTAAAAACCCATACAATTCTTTCCAGCATTCTGAACACAACTCTTTAAACTGTTTGAACGTCATATCTGAATTAATATGATCATTAAAAATATGTTTCAAATTAAGATCATCTTGCTTGAAAAGAATTATATAGTTAGCGTTATCTCGAATCAAATGTTTTGGAATGTGTGTATATGATTGGCATAAGTAGAAGCTATCTACACCGCTATGTCGACCCATACAAAAGTAGTCTCTTATGGTATTTTGTTTTTCACAAGCTACATCGTCAAATATGAAAACTGAATTGGGTTTAGCCTTAGAAGGCAGCATAACTTCACAATTATTTGAAAATTCATAATAATGCATTTCTTTTATTGATTTTATAACCTTTTTTAGATATGCATATTTTGGTTGATGCAATGATTTTGAATAAAGGTATATATTTTCAAACTTTAAACCATTGACATCTAAAAGAATGCTTAACATAACGTTTGTTTTCCCACAATTAGATGGGCCTACAATTATTCCTCGAATACTATTTGGAAATAATGTTCCATGCTTCTTTTTTTGTTTTACATTTCCATCAAAGTTTTGTACAGAAATAGCTTCTTGCTGTCTTACAAACTTCATTTTGTAGAATGAGGCTTTTACACATAAATCCCCGTGTTTTATAAACATTATTTCATAATCGCTCCATGCGTCTAAGAAAACAGTTATATAATGATTGATTTTAAGACCCACTCTGTTAGTTTGAATAATTCAGTTCAGGGAAACGGATTGGTTAATTCAATAATAAACAAACTTCCTTTTGAGTTACATCTACCATCTTATAATTTTTGTGGACCTGGAACTAAACTTAAAGAGCGTCTTGCTAGAGGAGACCGTGGAATCAACCAATTGGATGAAGCTTGTCGAGAACACGATATTGCATACAGTAAAAGCAATAATTTGAATTATAGACATACAGCCGATAAAATTTTGGGTGAGAAATCCTGGCAGAGGTTTAGAGCTAAGGATTCAACACTACCAGAAAAAATAAATAGTCTTTTAGTTACGAGCATGATGAAGGCTAAATCTACTCTTGGAATGGGTATATCATCAAAAACAAAAACAAAGAAAGTCCGTCAGTGCCCTAGGATTAAGAAAACAAATCTATTCAAAAATGCGGTAAAAGAAGCCAGAGCGGCAATAAAAAATCTGAACACTGAAGACTCAAATAAATTAGCAACAACGGCTTTACATGCAGCCAGACAAATAATAAAGAAAAAACGTAGGAGTATAACACTTCCTAGAGTAATACCAATTCCCAAAGTTGGAGGACTTTTACCATTGCTACCTATCTTAGCAGGGTTATCAGCTGTAGGTTCTCTTACCGGTGGTGTTGCAGGAATGGCGAAAGCTATAAACGATTCAAAGATCGGAAGACAACAATTGGAAGAAAATAGACGTCACAATAAAGCTATGGAAACAATAAAACTTAAACAAGGAAAGGGCCTTTATCTGAAGCCATATAAAACTGGTTTGGGGTTATTTTTAAGTCCGCAAGAATCAAAAAACTATTAAAAATGCTACCCAACCGCCCTCTCACTAACATAGATATATCGCATTTTGGCAAAAACTATATCCCAAATTTCCGAGGCGTTTTTATGAGGGATGAATTGCCAAACAAACCATTTAAAAGAGAGAGTGGAGTCGTAAATTTAGATGATAATAGTGGGATCGGTACCCATTGGGTAGCATATAACAAAAACAAAAATAATGTACAATATTTTGATAGCTTTGGTAATTTAAGACCTCCCCAGGAAATAGTAAGATACTTGCATGGAAATAATATTTATTACAATCATAAATGTTTACAGCGTTTTAATACATTTAATTGTGGACATTTATGTTTGAAGTTTCTTGTTGATCAGAATAAATAAGCTATACATTATAAAATTCGTTTCATTTCTTTTCCACTGATAATGTCGATAACACTTACACTGAGCGGGAACAAGTCTACTCTCACAACAGAGTACTTTCCACCAATAGTATTAGACTCGAATTATGTTTGTGGATTAGTGGATTTCCAAACATACAACTCCATACCTAACGTTGATGTAATGAATAATTTATTTCATTTAGGTAATGATGTAATTAAACTTCCTATTGGCTCTTACGAAATTGAAGATATAAATAATTTTATTCAAGAAGGGCTTTTAAAAAAAAATAATACGGCAAGCGTAAAGATCAGAGCAAATAACAACACTTTAAAATGTGAAATATACTGCAGTGAAGACATAGATTTTTCACATCCTAATTCCATTGGTTCACTACTGGGGTTCAGTAACAGAAAACTGGTTGCAAAACAAATGCATGAGTCAGATCTTTACGTTGATATCAATCGTGTAAATACGGTGAGAGTTGAGTGTAACTTAATTGACGGAACATTTATAAATAACCAATCTGCGCATATACTTCATCAATTTTCAATCAAAGTCAGTCCAGGGTATAAAATAATTGAGGTTCCTAAAAATGTTATTTATTTACCAGTGAACGTGAAGAAGATAAGTTCAATAACAATAAATTTGTTAGATCAAGACGGAAACCTTATTAACTTTCGAGGTGAATTAATAACGATACGATTACACCTCAATCACCAAAAATGATAATTTATAATACTATATCTGATGCTAATAATTCCTATAAAAGACAGGGTTCACCGGGCTCTATAATCAATGCTTCATCAACTCCTAAAGCAACAGTACAAACGCTAACAGAAGCAAACCAATTGTTTTTATTATCATTAGGATTCACATTGAAGAAAAGAAAATAATAAATTCAATTTAACAAAGTAAGATATGCTGAATATTTTTCAAGAACCAACATTTGATGATAGTATTTCAAAATACGAATATCATTCCTATTCCCCGTATTTAAACAACTTCGGTAAAAATGACATCATCCACATCTGTGTGCAACATCAAAATCTCAATATATTACCTTCGGAAAGTTACATTTATGTTGAGGGGACTGTATCGAAAAATGATGGATCGGAAGTCAAAAAGACACAACTTGTAAACAATTGTATAGCATTTCTCTTTGATGAGATCCGATATGAACTGAATGGTATTGAAATAGATAGTAATCGTAATGTTGGAATCACAACTTCTATAAAAAATTATATTTCTTTGAATCAAAATGAAAGTGTTATGTTGTATAATGGAGGTTGGTGTCCAAATTCTTCATTAAACTTAGATGGACCATATTTTAATTTTTGTTTGCCGCTAAACAAACTTTTGGGTTTTGCAGAGGATTTCAAAAAAATAATTCCTAATGCTCGACATGACTTAATTCTAACCCGTTCTCGTACTGATGAAAATTCACTAATAGCTGATGCAGATGAACAAGCGAAGATAACATTACTCAAAGTTCAATGGAAAGTTCCGCATGTTCACCTTACTGATTCTTTGAAATTGAACCTATTCAAGTCTATAAATGATAATGATACTATGAAAATTGCATTTCGTAATTGGGATTTATATGAATATCCTGTCCTACCTACAAGTGACCATCATATTTGGAATGTTAAGACCACTTCACAAGTTGAAAAGCCTAGATACATTATTGTTGCGTTACAAACTAACAAGATAAATCAACTGAAAGAGAATCCTACCTATTTTGATCATTGTAACGTTACCAACGTAAAGGCATATTTAAATTCTGACGTTTATCCATACGAAGACCAAAATATATCATTTAAAAACAACAACTTTAGTATTATTTATCAGATGTACTGTGAGTTTAGAAAAAATTATTATAATTGTTCAGTTGCAGAGCCATTGCTAACAAGAACTCTCTTTAAATCACAAGCACCGATTTTTGTGATTGATTGTAGACATCAGAATGAAATAGTGAAAACTGGACCAGTTGATATTCGTTTGGAAATTAAAACAGCTAAAGAACTACCTCCAAATACATCAGCGTATTGCCTTATGCTGCATGATCGAATAATAAATTACAATCCTCTGAGTCAATTAGTATCTCGAAATATTTAAAGATTTAGTTCAATATAGCTTATAATCAAGAACACACGAACCCTAGCAATGGCATTCATCATTGACATTCAAGGTTTTAGAGGTCCCAATGACAAGTTGATAGTTAAGGAAATAGCTATTCTGCGTGGCTGTAGCCATCAGCACTTCATTATAACACCTCCGTTTGACTTTAAGCATTTACCAACAACATTAAAAAGACAAGCAAAATGGCTATATCAAAACCATCATGGTTTGCACTGGAATGGCGGATTCACCAAATATAATAAAGTGGAAGAATTTCTTCGAGATAATATTATAAATCACATTGTTTATGTAAAAGGCGATGAAAAATTACAATGGATAAAGCGACTACTAAATGAAAACGTTGAAGTAATAAATGTTGAAAATATAAACTGCCCCAACTTCAAAGAACTGAAAAGACTTTTTCCAAGTGAGACAAGATGCTTATCACATAGCAAATGCTGTGCCCTGCAAAATGTATTTTTAATTAATAATTTTGTATGCAGCCAGAATCTAAAGTTTTCCTAAAAATGTAATGTGAAATAAAAAGCAACAATTTTTTTTTTTTTTTTTTTTTTTTTTTTTTTTTTTTTTTTAATGTTCTTTATTTTAAAAATTCCTTAAGCTTAACATTTTTTTGTTTTGTTTTTTCTTATATAAATAGGTTAATAAATAAAAATAATTTACTTAAAATTAACAATATTTCTTTTTTGTTTTTAATGTGTATTCATTTGATAATGACCCCATGCGTAGGTGCTTACTCCATCTTCCCTTATATATCTCTTATCATCAAGATGACTTAAAACAATCTTATTTAGCTGTTGTGTATAGATTTGGTGAGCAAAAGATCGAAAAACAAACATTTCACCATGAAAAATTCGTTTGTTATACAAACAATCCTTATAGCTGGCTAAATTTATATCATTCAATGCTATTTTCTTGACGCCTTTAGCTTTTTTTACTTCCGTTTCTTCAACAGAATAAGAATACATTTTCGATCTTAACCCAATAAATTCCTTCATTATCTCCCCAGAATTTTCATCTTTCATCATACCCAAGACTTTTTTATTTTTTATTGGAATATTATAGGGATTATCAACTGAGTATGCAGAAGTATCGAAATATGAATCAATATCATGTTGAATATCATTATAAAAATCGTGAGTTTTTATTGTATATATAAATGAATCTGTATCCATATAGTTTAATTTTAAACAATTACCATATTTGGGTTGCATATAGCTATAATGGAAGTCATACATTTTCCATTTAGAAAACTCTAACACACAAAATCCCAAGTACAACGGCTTATCGTAATAAGTATTAACTCTTTTCATTTGAATTGCCGTCATTTCATCAGTGAATTTAGTTAAACTATGGAAATTCGGTTTTGCTATTAAAGCTCTAGCTCCTAGACGTTTTTTGTGACTCCCCCAAGAGGTTACAATCTTAACATCTTTTCTTTTATCTACGTTTTCCATAGTTTTCCCAAAAACACTATTGTTCATTAACTTAAAGAAATTTTTCTCAAAATCGCTCGTAGCTAAGGTGCGATGTTGATTATTCAAATCAATATATTTTTGAAGCCACCTAGATTGTTTAAACTGTAAAACTCTATGTATACGAATGAGTTTTAACCCATTTTTAATACATTGTTGTAGATTTTTATAATGTATAACATAATTTTGTTTTGGAGTTAAATCTGCTATTAATTTCGAAAACTTTGATTGATTTACTTTTTTGTTTTGCACACAAAATGGTAAATCATTATGACATTCATGCAAGGAATCTGGGTATTCTAAGTCTACTTCATATATATACCCGACTTCCGAGTCATCTGAAATATTCATTAAATCAATGTTTTGAATATTATTAACCCATTTAATAGATGAATAAGGTAGAGGACAAGACATTGCCCACCCATATAAATTGTTGGCATCAACATACATCAAATACTGTGAATCTTTTGTTTCATCATAGTTTTGCATATATTTATTGTTGGCAACTGAGTGGCGATGTGAACATTGAGAGATGCCTCCTCTAATACCCTTCTTTATGAAATTATATATTTCAATGTCTTGAATAAGATCCAGCTTTATATGGGTTTTTCTAAGCATTGCATCCCAAGATAACCCTGGTGCTGTGTAATAATGACAGGGATCAAGTTCGTAAATACTTTTACAAATAATTTTAAAATTTTCAAATATGTCAGCTAGTAGAAGAACGTCAGTTTTTAAATATAACTCCATATAATCTGAAAGAGTCTGACATTTAAAAACTGTCCATACTTTTTTAGCATGATTGTATTCGCTATCGGAGCAAGCTTCACCAGTCAATTTATTTTTAAAACACTCTTGAGGAGGAAGGGTTTTTTCCTCTAAACTCTCCCATGTTTTTACATGATCATAGGGAAATACACCTTTCCTTGTCAGAAGCTTAAACTCTTCTTCAATTGGAAAATTAGATCTTATTAATTTAAAATCACTTGGTGTTAAGTCTTTTGTAAGGGAATCAATGCTAGAAGGCATAAAACGTAGAGAATCCAAAAATCTCAGTTCTATAGTTCTGTTATCAAACGTATGTAATGTCTTTGAAACAGAAATATAGCGCTCCTTATTAAGAGGAATGCAAGAAATATTTCCGTTGTATGAAGCAAGTTCTTTGATAAGTAAATGCGAATCATACCCGGTGAAATTATGGAACAATATTGGGAAAAATTTAGGTTTTTGGTAAATCAAATTACATTTATTATGCGCTGGGCCATTATATTTGCCTGTATAATGACAATGATCTGCAACTCGATCTGTTCCTAACTCTTTGTTGCAGATATGACATAATGGACAATTTCTTTGATATTCTAAATCAATTTCTGATAAAAGTAGCATGGGTTTAGAATTTCTTTTATGTAATTCATAGCAATCTTTTATCAGAGAACTAACAAAATCTTTTACACAATTGCTGCCTTTAAACATTTTAAATCTATTGAGAGAACTATCACAAGATTTTATAAAGTAAGCACCTGCGCATGGGATATGTTTTTGAATATTTAAACTACTACTAATACTACTACTACTACTAGCATTACCTGGGGATCCTACTTCCTCGAGGATGCATTCGAAATCTGCATATATTGTGAAAGGCACGTCCATCTTCCGCTCAAAATGTTCAAACGATACAGTCTTTTTATCGTCGTTGGGCATTTTTGTCACCATTTTACAGCAGTTGTCCTTGTGCGTCATCAGTTTTTCTTCAGATATAAATCTTAGCAAGCACGTGTTGCAAAACCAAGATTTTCCTCTGTAGTTTTTCGCCTGCGTTGAAACAAGTCTAAAAATAAAAAATTTTAAAGAAATTAGAAAAATGTATATGTTTTAATAATAGGTAATAATCAGATCTATAATTGCAATAAAGCTTACCTTGATATGCTTTTAATCCAGACAAAGTGCGAAATTCCCTCGTTTTGCAAGAGAATTAGATTGATGTGATTTCTCTTCTCCTGTGGTGTAATGTAATAGGGTCCTACTACTATCTTCTTCTCATCGTCAAATCCAAACACATTGATGCTTAAAGTAGGGTTTAGTGTTTCAAACTTAGAAATATCGCTAAGTCTTAAAGGAAATTGCAGATCAGCGAAATCAATTCTGATGTTATTTTTATAAATCGTTCGTGAACTGATATCTCGTATCTTGTATGTTTCAGGTTTATGGGTATTGTTCTTTCCTTTGCTAAAAAGTGCTGAGATGATGGCCCATTTGAAACAATACTCATCAGTGTTGTGAACGTTTATACAGGCTCTTTTTCTAGAAAGAAAACTAGGCAACGGTATATGTCTTGAACCTTTGATTGGTGTGTATTGATTTATGTTTATTTCCACGTGACATATCCGCAGCAAGGCCCATCCACTGTCTTTTTCTTGAAATTCTTGCATTTTCGTGTCAATTTCATCTATCATATTCCTATATGAAGAAATTATATCACTGCCTTCAAGTGCAATTTCCATTTTTGTGTTGAAACTTTTAAGACTTAGCTCCATTTCATCCTCCGACGTAAATTTAATATACTCAGCAAACAATTCTAAGTTGAACTTAACACTTTGCAACTTTTCCAGGTGATCTTTCAATTTTCCTAAAATTGCTGACTCTGCTTCATTGAGAAACTCAGGGGGACTTAGGTTTTCTTCACTCTTGTTTTTATAAATGAGAGTTTCTACTCTCCCATTGAAACAACTTTTCAGCACCAGGAAGTCATCAGAAAGGAGTTCTGCAACAAGTCGCTTATGGACATTTCGCCGTACATGGTTTGTCCAATCTCTTGCATTGATGTTCAGCTCACACACATCACAATATTTTATTGCAGACTTCTGAGTTTCTTCTGCGTTCGAAAACATGGCCTCTATCAAACTGATGTGTTCAATACTTTTTAAGTGATTATCCCACTGACAAAATATAACATCTTTTTCGCAGATTTCGCAACGCGTTTTCGCTGGTCCAGCTTGAGTCGAGCAATCACCGTTTTGGAAGATTTCATGATCCAAAGAACTGTCTTCAAATAAAAGTTCTTGTTGCATTTTTAAATGTGCCTTGCTCTTCAAATGGTTATTCCATTGACATGGGATCACATTTTTATCACACACCACACATAATCTTTTTGCAGGGGCAGCTTCTTTCGAGCCATCCATTTTCTCAAATAATTGCTTAACCAATTCCGAATGAGTATTGGTTTTAGCATGATCAATCCACTGCCCCTTTTTAACACTTTTTTCACACACATAGCAAAAGTTTTTATTTTCACCGTTAACCGATTCCCTTAAAGACGTATGAATTTTCATATGTCTTTTCAAATTAAAATTTTTGGAAAACGATTTTCCGCAAACTTCACATAAAAACGACTTCATGATTGAATTGATTTTTGGGTCGTACCGGGGTGAGGTATTCTTTAAGAATAAGAATATTTTGAATATATCAGCTAGGTTTGTATATAGCTCAAACATCTTGAATATCAAAACCGAGTTAGTAGATAATCAGACTCCCTTTAGTAAGTAATCTACACCTCATAAATTTAGTATTTTATTATTTTCTAATGAATCTCTGACTATGTACTGTAGATAAGTATACATCATAATTTATTCATCTAGGATTTTCTGATGTTCATCATGCTTTAAAAATTGACACATATTACTTTTGGTAAAATATTTATATTTCTGATTTTCTAGTGGTCTCATAACTTAAAAAGTAAGTTTACATGATGATGGTATACGTGAAGATAGTTTATAATTTATTCTTTTTAAATTTACTGACCATCCTTTGACCCAATAAATTTAGTATCTATGATTTTTTAAGAAAAAATGCTATTAAGTTTGTATTTTATGGTTTTCTAGCTAGCAAACAGATTTTGAAACTGTAATATGCTTTTCTCGCCTTAATAACTTGTTACATGCCCAATATAAAAACCTTAAAAGTATATTTAAATACTATTGATTTTGTATGAATTCAGTTTAATTTATTTTCGCTGATTAACCAGAGGTAAACATGTTGAAACCTGTCAAACTCTTCCCCTCATAAAGTAAACACTTTTACGCAAATGAAATGAAAAGAGGCAATTAAAAACAAAATATGTATGCTCAGAACATGTAAGGTTTATTTAATAATTTACAGTTCTTCTTCAATTTTAATACTAGCAGTTCGTCCTAACGGA
Source organism: Eupeodes latifasciatus (assembly GCA_920104205.1). Taxonomy (NCBI): domain Eukaryota; kingdom Metazoa; phylum Arthropoda; class Insecta; order Diptera; family Syrphidae; genus Eupeodes; species Eupeodes latifasciatus. The sequence continues at coordinate 295,611,406 of OV049924.1, read as the reverse complement.
CATAAATAGGTAAAGTTGAATGAACCTCGATTGATTTCGGTTATTGCAGCGTCTGACAATTTGTTGTATCGCATTGGGAAGAAAGTCTGAAAGAAAAAAGTCTTTAGTATTTACGTTTTTAAACGTTTTAAGAAATAAAAATGGGAAATTACCTGAAATTCGCCCAAATCAGCAACAATTCGTTCTCCAAATTTCGTAACACAACGTTTCAGTTTACCAATACGATATTTTTCATTTTGTTTTAATTCAATAACCTTTTTACAAGGCTTGAACAAAACTTCCTCTTCAACTTGTATTAGTTCTTCTCTGAGATTCATCGTCGACGGTATGAGATACATCCTAAACTGAAACAGCTATTTATACAGAAATTTCTGAAAAAAAATGTGGAAGGAATTTAGTTTTAATCACACCAAATTGGACAACGGAAATTTTTATGATAAGAAAAGTAAACCTAACCAACCCGCCAACATATCTCCTTGAAGATTTTAATGGTCAACCTATTAGTGGATGTTTTTACGAAAAAGAATTACAAAAGACTAAATACCCTCATATTTATCTCGTGGAAAAAGTACTTAAAAGTAATGGAGACAATGTATATGTTAAATGGCTCGGCTTCCCACCGACTAACAATTCATGGATTAATAAATCACAATTATTATAAACGACATAAAATATTTGTTTCCTTTCTATTATTTCTTAAATTGTTTTTCATAAATTACTATCAACCTTCAAACAACCAATGCATCTTAAAGTCAATGAACTCCCACTGATGTAATATGATCTCATTACCATACAAAACTCATATACCCATACTCTAATGAAATCTACCTACAAACCATACAAGAATCCCTTTTTTCTAGCATCCTACTGTACAGTGTACATACACCGCATCCTCCACGTCAATATTCAAGCTAAAAACATAAAAAAATTTTGTAGGTACATCACTAACCGCAATTCACAGTCACGAAAACTAAATTCACACCAAAATTCACAATTTACAACAACAAAATACATTTTACCCAAATGCTCTATTCCTCAAGTCCGATATTTATACTACTGTATAGTTGTTGTAATTAACATGCATGAAATTTTCCCATCCCTATTCCCATGCCCAAAAAGTATATTCTTACAGTCCCAACAATAGTTTTCTACCAACACTTTTTTTTTTTTTTTTTTTTTTTTTTCCTTACATTTTCCTTACATTTTCATTCATTATCAATTCGAAATTTCCTATCACATTTTCAATCCCCACAAATTTCATCCACCTTTTTTTTTTCCACACACAAGCACACACATGACACTCAATGCATACTGCCCATGATACTACACCAACGAGCCAGTGTCATAGCTGTCCTCCTTTAGGAGCAATTTTGATGCTCGGAGCACATTTTTTACACTAGGGAGGAGCATTTTATTCCTCAAGTCCGATATTTATACTACTGATTGGTACTGAGACTGTAACGATTTTATTTCTTTTTTATAGGTATCAGTGTTGAAACCTTCAATTAGTCCAAATATTAATGATATTGACTAACTTTACCACTGATAAACGCTAATCCGCAACTAACATATTTAATCAGGAATAAATATGTAGAAATTTTATATATAAATAGAAATAGAAATTTATAGAATTAGTTAATAAATAATCAAACTTAAGTTACTTATCTTACTCAGTTGGTTCGCAAAATGTCAAAATATTGGCGATAGCTGTGGAGAAGTTATCCAATTTGATTTGAATAACTTGGCTCAACTAAAGGAGGAGCTTTACAATTCAAAAAACACGAAGACTTTGTTCGAGAAAAATTTAATTTACTCACAACCAAATCATAACCTTTTAAACAATAGTTATTTCGAAAATACATTCAGCTATAAAGAAATATCGTTAATATTCAAATCCAGATGTGAGCTCCTAACCTTAAATGGCAGTCCATACATGCCATGAAAGCAAAAGAAGACTGCTTTCATTTAATAAGCATTTGCCCAGTGTTAAGACACCAAAGACTAAGATTTTTCCATAAAAACAGTTTTACAATGACAGAAACAATAGAATTTTTAAATGGTATAAATTGGAAATTATTTTCCTGTTTTTAAAATTCAATTTATAAGTATAGAAATCTATTAATGACTGAATTTATTTAAATCAAATTATTTAAATTTTATTATATAAATTAAAATTGCTTTATATACTTTGCCAACAGAGCTGACGGCCAAAGCTTTATAAAATTCGTTATGTTTATTCAAACTGTATTGAAATATTTATAAATAAATTAATTACTTACTTACTAACTCAATTTTTCGAAATTCTGATTAGATATGATATGAGTCTTTATTTGACTCTATATGAAGTATTGAGCAAACCTAGAGTTTAATACTTTCATAGCTTTAAAAAATACGTTTTGTAGTTAAATTGTAGTGCTGATTTCGAATCCAAACTTTTATTTTAACTATTTGCTCAAGTTTCAAAAAAAAACCGTTTTCAACATATGTTTTTATTTTTTTTTATTTTACGTCCAAGGAAATTCTTATCAATACGATTTGAAATTTCTAAAAAAAAGTTACAGCCATTTTAACGGAGTAAAGAACTATTCAAAAACTTTTAAAAAAAATAGGCTGGGATGCGACCCACACTGATAACCTCCCTTTGTGGTCTGTCTTGAGTCCGCTAGATCTTGAATAAATGTAAACCTTAATGAAAATACGGCATAATGTGGTCTGAGGGATGGCTATAACTTCAGAATGCCGTAGAACTGACTGATTGGAAAGGGTTGCTACTGTCAGTTGAACGGCAGCAGATAGTTTTAAGAACCCTTTGTCTTAGTGAACGAATATTTATTCTCAAATTTGTGCATTGAAATTGTTATTGCCTGTCTATCAGGGAGAGCATTACGACTGAAAATTGGAGTTAATGCTCTGCAAGTTCAAGTCACCAACTTTTAATTTCTTAATGTTTGTAATTTGCAGACGTTGCTCTTAAGTGTAATTCACCATGATAAAAATCCTGAGTTTGATTTGTTTCGATGCTGTTTCGAAGAAAGTACATTTCAAATTGGTTCTCTGTGATAATAATTTTTTACTCAAGAGTCTTTCATTACACCATATTTTTCCTAGGAAAGTAAGAAACCAAATGCTGTCTAAGTTGAAACAAGTAATGTTTAAATTTATTTTACAATATTTCCAGTGCACTACTTTCAAACAATGTTTCCTATGTTAGGTTAGGTTGATGAGCTGGTGGTTGATGACGTTATCGCCACACTTAGATCAATGTAGATTCGATCCATTGTGATACTCTGAAGTATTAAACTTCCTTAAAAGATATTTTGATACTATGGGTTGTCTTGTTCTAGCCATTTATAGGCTGCTGCTTGTAATATCTTCAAGTTCTACTTTATAAGGGAAGTACCTGGCTAAGAGTTAGTTTCTAATGTGGCGTGTTGGTGGGCAGTGGGATAAGAAGTAGACTGTGTCTCCTGTTCTCCCTCATCACACTGCATCCTCTGCAAATATCGTTCGGTAGCAGGGTGCATTTTCTTTGTATAGCAACCCAACAGGTCGTGACCTGTTATTATGCTTATAAGCAGTCGTGAAGATACTTTGTCTAGGTGCATAATCGAGCTTGATTTCGTTTTGTCATAATTGGGTCAAAGTTTCCTAGTCGTGACACAGGTTTCAAGATATTTCCATCTTTTATTGGTTTCTTGAGGTACACCGCTGTGATCTGGTACCCAGCAGAGACTAATGTTTTGATGTGAGAAAAGAACCACAAGTTCTTGGCGGCAATAATTTACAAGTTTCCATTTGATTGTTGTGACAGAAATCGATTTAAACGCTGCTTGACTGTTAATGAATATGGTGATATCGGCTTGTGATAGCGCCATCATTGAGACCTCTTTTGCACCGTATGTTACTGCCATTACTTCGACTTGAAAAAGTGCTAAGATCGGGAAGTCTGATAGAGTTGGCAAGATTGAGTGTCACAGAGAAGAAACATTCCACTCCAGCATTGGTTTTCGAGCCGTTAGTATATATGGATATTGACGACTCAGTCATGTGTGGAACATTCGTTCCTGTCAGTGAAGACAGTGCTTACATTGTTCCCTATGAATTCCTGTAGAAATCTACTTTATACTATCAAAGCGAAGCCAGCTTAAGCAAAAAAATGGAATTTCTAACAAATAGGAGATCCGTAACTTCTTAGTAATTTAAATCATTTAGAATATGAACTTAATTTAACAGTTCATAAAAACGACTTTGAACATAATTATGATTCAAATAGACGAGTGAATCAATGGCTTTCAATGCCCTTTACAACGAAATAAAAATTTACTCGTGTTCCATGTAACATCACTAAAAGTCAGAAAGAAGTTATTGTTGATAAATTTGTATTAGCAAGAGAAGCGAACTTAGCCAGTCCTGTGTGAACTAGGTCCTCACCCTCATCCTCACAAATTGTTCGGTCTAGCTCGGTCCCTAGATATCTCCAATTGCGCACTCTAAGTTGGGTGAGGTCACTTTCCACTTGTGCGTGCCAATTGATCCGCAGTCTTTCTCTACTGCACTGTCCTGTGGGCGTGGATTCGAAGACTACTGTACAGCACGTACAGCTCTTCGTTCCATCTTCTCCTCCACTCACCTTCTATGCATACGTAACGTAGATCACGCAAAGAACTTTTCTCCCGAAACGACCCAAGGTGCTTTCATCCGCTTTTGTCATAGTCCATCCTTCTGCACCGTATAGCATGACGGGGAAGCTGAGGGTTTTATATAGCGACATTTTTGCCACTCAAGAGAGGGCCTTACAACTCAATTGCTTTCTTAGCCCAAAGAAACAGCGGTTAGTAAGAGTAACTCTTCTATTGATCTCACCGCTGGCGCTGGTGTAGTTTTCTGTGTCCATAACCTAGGAAGGAAAAGTTCGTAACTACCTCAAAGTTATGTCTCTCGATGGTGACGTTTTGACCTACACGTCGGTGTTGTAGTTTGTTCATAAACCGCTTTACCCATTTTTTCCGCCTCTGTTTCAATGCTTACAAAAGCCCCATTGGCATCACGCTGAGATTCTTTCGATTATGTCAATTTTTTGAGCATATGCGATAAATTGGGCAGTTTTCTGCACAAATCTTTCAAGGACGATGTTAAACAAATCATATGACAGCGCATCACCATGTCATAAACCTTTTTTTTGACATCAAAAGGTCTGTTAAGTTGTTTTCAACCTTTATGGAGCTGCGCGATTTCTCCATGGTCATCCTGCACAAACGGCAGGGATGCCAAAACCAGATGCTGTTATATGCGGCCTTGAAATCGATAAAGAGATGGTGGGTATCGATATCATGTTCTTGGTTTTTTTCCAGGATCTGCCGTAATGTGAATATTTCATAGATTGTGGACTCTCCTGGTCTAAAACCACGTTTAATATAACAAAATTTTTGTTTCATTTCTACATTCAGTGAAAATGCACTTATATGAATAAGTTGATTTATAAATATGAATTAAAATATATTTTTAAACATTAGAAGCACCTTAAAGGCGTAGGAAACTCTCACAGTAAAAATAACTTAATTTTTCAAAATTCATAAATACACTATTTGTGACAGTAAATAAATGTTCTAACCTTAAAAAAAAACACCTTTTTATACCATATGTTTGTATACTAAAATATGGCTCATTTTAGTTTATTTTATTTTATTAGTTAAATAATAAGCAATCACAACAAAACTGTCTGAACTATCACATTTTTATATATTATGCACGTATGCTTCCGCAAATAAAATATTATATTGAAGGTTTTATTCCACAGTCAGCACAAACTCGTACATATATACCTAATAAGAAAACAACAACTGTCGTTAAACTTTATTAAATAAATTCCCAAATTATCAAAGTGTCAGCAGAAATTTTTAGAAACAAAGAATAAAATAAATATTTGGGTATATCTCGTATTATTATAATCTCGTATTATAATAATTCAACAAAGAATCCCAAAGGCCTTAAAACAAAAAAGCTAAAGATACAGACTGCTTTACAGTGGGTATTGATTTAAAGTGTGGTCGTTGGCAGGTTGGCGTGGGTAGAAGTAAAATACGAAATAAGGACCTGACTGTATCCTTATTTTTTTTTTTTGCAAACTTTGTGATCGAAAATACGTTTGTATCTACTTTCTATATACCATCCAGGCCAATTCCTTGAAGGTCAGCTATTCATTATTATGTATTATTGGTGGAATGGCATTTAAGGCAATACCCACAAAAAAGCAAATAGCTTAAATTTATACCCACACGTTCCATAACATCAAGCCACACCTTGCCACACTTTTAATATTATTCCACCTTTTCTTACATATACATAGCATATCGATGAGGACGATATAACGACCATTAATTTATCGTTAAATTGGACAAACATTATAAAACGAGAACAAGCACGAGGACAAGTATATGACGAGGATGTTCTTCCAGGACACGTCGCGTCGTCGTACATAAATGGTTTCTTAAATCAATTAATAAATGAAGACATACGTGGGTATACAGGTTTAACTTGTATTCGACGTAATGTATGTTTATTGTTTACCTTACCTTGAATAGAATGTCCGGCCTTACGTTATGTTTGCATTGTAAGGTAACACTGGAACCTTTTTCCGCGTACTTCTGCATAACAAGTTGCACATCAAATTCAGATTGTCCATCTGTAAATTAATAAGATATTTAATAATTTTTTGTTAAATCTATAAATACAAAAAAATAGATATTGCTATTTTCGTCTAAAAAATATTAGAGAGATAGTTAATTTTTCGGATTTTCAAAGTAATGCTTTTTCTTGCGACAAATAGGAACTATATAGCAAGTACATATTGCATTCGTAAAAAATGCCGACCTCTAGATTTTAATTAAACATGGCATTATGATAGAGAATGTGAAAAAAGTGGGTCCCCGATTCCGTCCGTCTGTCCTGGCCCCTACAGCCCAAAGCTATGGGTCGATTGACTTCTATGAAAATTAAGGTTTTTGAGCCAATTCGCGTCAGGCATTTTTTTAATTTTCTATGTATATGTTTTTTAATTTAAGGCATAAGTTTGTTTCGAGATCCTGAAAAATAATCCCAAATGTAGCTGGACAATTACACCGAATATCTATAAAACAACGAAAGACATGAAACATTGATGTAAATGTTTCGGTTGTTTTTCTATCACTTATCATTTTCAAAGCTCTTTCCAGATCAGAAAGGGTGACAAGTTTCTTGCATCCTCGGAGAAGTTCCAAGCACCTAGCAGTGTTTTTTGGCAATATCGAATATTTGATAATTTAATAAAAGGTGATCTGTGATACACATAACTAGTACTGAAAGTTTATAAGTTTCCTGAATGCAATTGCCACTCATGGATAGCGGCCTTTGGGTTGGTTACGCTTTAACGACAGCATTCAATTCTACAAGGTTTTTCATTCCCCATTGGACAATGCTGTGGAGTTCGGAATTTAATGAGCTTATCATGCGCTGCCGCCGTTGTAGTTCCAAATCCGAAGGACAAGGATGTGAATCACGAATATGAAAAGCTGAGGGTACTGTCGTCAGCGAAACAGTTTAATCGATTAGAAGTGGCAGACAAGAGATCGTTTATGAATATGAGAAAGAAAGTCGGAGACAAAACCGAGCCATGGGGGACAATAGTATTTATTGTATGAGTTTCAGATTTGAAACAATCCTATATTGAACGGTTAGAAAGGTACTTTCTAATCCAAAAAAGAGGGTAAGATAAGAGGTATAAGAAAGCTTTCTGCCAAACTCTATTAAATACTTTTGAAATATCAAGTGCAATAATCTTACTTCCTCCAAAACGATATAAAGATTTTCGTTCTACTGTTTAGTTAGATAAACCATCAAATCACCTATTGCAACGAAAGCCATACTGCCGGTCATTAAGAAGCTTCAGTTCGTCGAGATGTTCGCCTTTTTAGGGACTGGCTGGAGAAATGCTGTTTTTCAACCACTGGGAAAAAGACATGTAGATTAGGGAAGATGAAAGAGCTTACGCAGTGGTTTTGTCAACGTTCAAGAACACATCTTCAGATAGTATCCCAGGGGGATACTTTCGGTCCAACGGTTTTGTGTATGTGAAGGACTTTTAGTAATCTTGCAACTGCACGACTGCGAGAGAAGATACGTCCCATAATATCGTTTACGCTTTCAAAAACAGGAGGACTCATGACACTCTCTGGTAGCGTCGAATTAGCAACAAACTGTGCTGCAAGCAAAGTGGCTCTATCAATCGAGCTTTAATAGGAAGTGTCATTTTCAAAGAACGTTGGAAACGAGGATGACGTGGTGTTTCGTACATTTTGTACAAATGATCAGCAATTTGTACTACCTTTAGGACGTTGTAGTATTTTTTGCCGTAATTTCTGGTCATTCAAAAATTTGGTTCGTCAAATATGACCGTTGCAGGTCTTTCTAGTTTGTTTGAACTTATTCCGTTTTTCCTCAGTGGGGTTTGCTTCATAACAACGGAAATTTCTTCCTTCTTTGCTTTGAATTTTTGCTCAAGGTGATTCTGTAATTTAAAACCCTTCAAATCTTTTGAAAGTTTTTTACTTCAAGGAGCTATATGTATATCAAAGTATTATGTATTCAAATTTAAGCTATCCAAAAAATAAAAACAATCAAAATGAGAAGAAAGTAAAATGTGTTTCAACACAATTTGCCATTAAAGAGGAATTACAGTTGTGCAATTAATGGTGTGTACTTAGTTTTGTGCCTGATTGTGTATTTAAAAAGGATATGTTAAATTACGTATAAGTGAAGCTCCATTTTGTTATCCATTGTTTGCCTTTATATTTTCTCTTTTGACAACAACCAAGCACCCCTTAATAAAATAAGAAAAAATACACCCCTATAATTTTTCACACAATGTATTTGTTGGTGTGTTTGATATCAGCTCGTGGTTTTGTCGCGTAGTACGAAAAGTCGCGTCGCGTCGATGTCATGGTTCTTCCTAACGAAATGGGATAACAAGGAAAACCATCTTACAAAAAGAAAAAAATGCCATCTATAAACTGAGCTGGGATAATACAAATATTGATTTTGTTATGCGATTGGGATTTGGGAATTATGTCAATTGAAATGCTGGTCTGGATTTTGAGTGAAGGTATATATACGGCTATGGCCGAAATAATAGGAACAAAACTTAATTTTTGTTAATTAAATGACTATTTTTTTTGGAAAATTGTGTGCCATATTTCAGTGACAACTCTCGTTTAGATTTAATAGAAGGCTTATGTCTGTTGTCTTTTATTTTTAAATTAATGGAATAGTTCTTAATGAGATTCAGGTCCATTTATTGAGAATAACTTAGGGTTATTATCCTGGTAAAAGCGCCATGTAAGATCATATTTTTAAATGGACAATATTCTATATTCCACTTGGACAGTGGACGTCAAACAAACGAAACACCTAACCCTTGAGTACTATGCTGTCCCTTTCAAGTTTAAACTGAACATTAATTTTATTAGCTTAAGATTGAACGTTTCTTAAAATGGTCGGAAAATGAACATATTTTAATTCATACCAAATTATTTAATTTATTTTTTTCCCTCATGTATTTATTAGATTTTTCTTGACTTATAACTCAAGTGAAAAACAGAAATAGAAAAATTAAGCTCAAAAGTAAGAAATGTACCTATTATTTTGCCTATAGCTGTACTCTACATGGGTACGTATACGCGTACAAAAACTCCTTCATCATACATTATCTGAGGTAGGTAGGCTACACCAAAGTTAATTTTATTTCAGCTTCAAGAAAGAAAAAACATAATTTAGATCACAATTCAATGCAAAGCTTCAGGATTAAATGGAAATAGAAGCAATTTAAGGTCTTACGTTAGCTGATTAAGAAATTTCTGTCAACCAGCAGTCAATTTCCGAAGTTAAACTTTTACGACAAAATCTAACGAACAAAAATACAAGAATAAAAAACTTTGCACCGATTTTCAACTTTTGATTAGAAAAAGTGTTGACTTTAACCTTTTTTATAAGCTTGTATGTTTCAATAAGTCAAGATGAAATTGGGCATCAACAATAAGGAATGATGAAAAGAAGAGAAGCATGTCCGAAGTACGATGTAAAAGTCGTGCTCGGTGAAATTAATGCTAAAGTCGTCAAGGAAAATATTTTTGGTGGATTAGTTTTAAAGCACAGCCTCCACGAAACAACGACTACAGGCTTCCGACTAACCCACTTTGCTGAAGCTCATAACACGGTGATAAGTAGATAGCACAAGTTTTTGCAGACAAAGGATACTACACACAGCAATCAGACGATCTTCAGATTGTCGCCCAGAGGAAGAAGTTCAATACTGCATGACTTAGCACACCAGAGAATTTCAAGGTCTGCATTGAGCCATTGACCGGGAAACTCTCAGCCGTATACTCCCATTCACAAGCGTCAACAACCATGTGAAACCAGTACCGCGATATCATTAAGGAAGTAGCCGCGACTACCATAGTCTATCAGCCACCAAAGAAAAAGAATCCTTGCTATGATGACGAATTCGCATTACTGAAACAGGAGACGGAAAATGCACGAATTCAAGGAAAACAAGAGGAGTTAGAGAGGAGTACCGTGTAAAGATATGGAATGGAAAGAGAAAAAATAATCCGCATGACGTTACAAAATACACGGTGCAACGTAAATATTGGTAACAACTCATCCGAACTATTCCACACATGTGCTCATGTGATTTCTTGATATATTATGAGTGACAAAACAAAGTATACATATGCTATCAACAAACAAAATCTCATCTGTCCATCGCCTAGGACAAAACGTCAACGAGTTCACCTATCTCGGAGCATATATTGGCTAAATATCGAAAAATTACACCAGAGGACCGCTCGCTGCTGCTTTGGTTTGGCCAAACAAAAATCAAAACTCTTTCGAGCGAAAAATCCTTATGCGGATAGTTAGTCCTTTATCCGAAGATGGCGAATGGATAAGAAGATTTGATCTAAACCAGGCAGTTACTGTCGCAAGAGAGATTCGTCTAGCCGACTGGAGGGAGCTTGGAAGGGACCGACAAACGTTGGAAAAACGCAATAAGTAAGTAAGTAAATAAGTAACCTAAAATGAATAAATGATAAATAAAGAAGTATGCAGCCTACACATGTAAATATCTGGATTTTTTCAACTGCTTGTGAGTTTTGCACAAAATTTTATTTTTTATTTATTATTATTATTATAGATCTTTATTATAACTGAAATCCTTATAATCTTTTTTTTCATTTAAACCTAGATTGCACAATTTACAGAGATATGGTGTCTTACATTCTACCTTACTACTGAAAATATTATAACAAGCATTCAATTTATATCACATATGTATTACATTGTTACTAAAAAAACCTTCATTAGATATTAGATATTTTTTCATAGGAAGAGAGAAGTGGGGAGCAGAAAACTTTCTTAAGATGTTGTTTACATTTATGTATCACAGAAAAAAAAGTATATTAATAAATAAAAATAAATAATTTCATAAATAAATTAAAAAATAAATAAATAAATAAATAAATAAAAAAATAAATAAATAAATAAATAAATAAATAAATAAATAAATAAATAAATAAATTAATAAATAAATAAATAAATAAATAAATAAATAAATAAATAAATAAATAAATAAATAAATAAATAAATGAATAAATAAATAAATCAACAAGTGAATAACAATTAATTAAATACAACCGAGAAAGTAAATAAATTCATGAAAAAATGGAGAAATAAATACTAAATTAATTAATAAATAAATAAATAAATAAATAACAATTAATTAAACACGAATGACCAATTTTAATAAATAAATGAAAATGTGAACAAATAAACACAGAGATTAATAAATAAATATTTTAATAAATTAAAACAAATAAATAAATTAGCAAAAAATATACCTAAACAAATAAATAAATAACAAGAAACAAATAGAAACAAAAAAAAATCAGTATATAAATAAATAATAATTAATTAAATAAATGTAACATTAATTTATTAATAAATAAATCAAGAGAAAAAAAATTTACTAACACCTTAAGCAGCTAAGTTTGAGATTAAATTGTTATCCGAACATCTACACGATAAAATATAACGGTCTTGTAACTTCGAAATTCTTACAGGAACCTTATCAATATTTGATATTCTATGAAGCTCTTCTGTAGAAAAGTACCAGGGCAGATTAAGCATAATTTTTAATATTTTATTTTGAATTATTTGTAATTTTTGTATATGAGTTTTGGCGCATTTTCCCCAGACAGGGGAACCATAGAAAATTATACTTTGGAAAATAGACTTAAATATCATTAATTTGTTTTCTGCACTCATTTTAGACTTGCGATTTATAAAAGCATAAAGTGTTTTTATCAGAATATTTAGCTTATTTAATGTTTGCTGAATGTGCAAGTTAAACGTCAATGTTTTATCCAGGTGTACCCCAAGATACTTAGCACTTGACTTCCACTCAATTTGCTCTCCGTTCAATTGAAGGCTATTGTATGGCAGTAAACAAGGTTTCCTTTTTTTCGTAAAAAAAGAGCCTGTGTCTTTGATGCATTTATTTTTATTTTCCAATTATTGAAATAAATCTGTATAGTATTCAGAGCAGATTGCAAGTTGGTTTCAATGCAAAAACCAGTTAAATCTGATGAATAAACGCATGTGTCATCAGCAAATATTGCAGTTTCACAATTTTGAAGTTTAGGAAAATCTTAAGTATATACATATGTTATATAAAAATGGGCCTAGAACTGACCCTTGGGGTACACCTGAAGTGATATTATTTTCTTCAGTGCACCAGTTGTTCACACAGACTTTAAATTTTCGGTTTGAGAGGAATGACAAAATAATTTTTACAATATACAAGGGAAATCTCAAGGTAACGAGCTTATGAATCAAGCCCTCATGCCAGACAGTGTCAAAAGCTTTTTCCACATCAAGAAGTACCATTCCTGTGGTCTTTCCTGAAGACAAGTTATTTTTAACAAACTTTGTTATTCTGTCAATTTGGTTAGTTGTACTATGATACCTTCTAAAGCCAAATTGTTCTGGTGGCAAGATATCAAATTGATCTACATGCAAAACGAGTTTGTTTTTTATAAGTTTTTCTAAACATTTGCTTAATGAGCTCAACAAACTAATTGGCCTGTAGCTAGAAGGATCACTAAAACTTTTTCCTGGCTTATGGACAGGAATGACTTTGGCTGCTTTCCACTCTGTGGGGAAGTAACCTGTTTTGAAACAATTGTTAAACAAGTTTTTGAGGTATCTTATACCTATTTTTGGAAGATTTTTTAAAAAAAGATTTTTAATTCCGTCAAATCCGGGCGATTTTGTGGTCTTAAGACATTTTAAAACAAATTCAACGTCATCAGAAGATACTATATCTTCGGTTACTTCAAGGACACTTTCGTTTAGTAATTGCATTGATTGATTAACAATACATTCTATGTGATTATTAGTTGCACTGTTGCCAGCAACTAAACTGTTTGCACAAAATGTGCGGGCTAATGCGTTAGCTTTTTCGTCGTTGGATATTAATATAGAATTACCTATTTTAAATGACGGAATATGAACTTTTTTTTTTAATTACTTTTATATTACTCCAAAATGGCTTTCAACCTTTATCTAAACCCTGTAATTTATTGCTCCAGCTCTAATTTCTGAAAAGAAAGATTGAATTTTTGATAAACAGGTTCATTCTATTCATTTCAGAGAGAAAGTATTCGCCCCTGGTCCTTATCCATTGGGTTTTATTTTTGTTTCTTACTTTAATTGCTTCCACTACATAGGAGGGAAGTGAATTATTTTTGTTTCGACTTTGAGTTTTTTTGGGCACGGTTTCTTCACCAATCTTAAGAACTGATGCTGTAAACCATCGAGAAAGAACTAATAGAGAGAACCAACTTCGACGGTTTTTCTCTTTTTGCCTACAAGCTATGATTTGGCCACCAACTTGCATATGTAGTAACTCCATATAAAAAAAATGTGGGGAACAAATACTTATGCAAGTTTGTGCACATACTCACCACGAAAGAGAAAAAACTTTTCTCTCTTTTCTTTCTGCTCACCACCTTTTAAAAATGGCGACCACCTTTGAAAAATGGCGGATGTAGTCAGCTGTTCAGAGGTGTTCAAAGAAAATTCAAAATTCTGTATGAACAACTTTTCGGTACTCTCATTGTGTTCGTTTGATATGAATATCATTCGAATATGAAGTGAAATTAATTACTCTTGTTAGGTGCCAGAACAATGAAGATTTAGAAACAATTCTAAATTACGCATTTAGATAAGTATTAGTTAGTTATTTGAAGCCAGTTTTAATCATTAAGTAAGTAAAATAAATTAGGTGGTGCAACAGTCCAATGAGAATTAGGACCTAGAAACATAAAACTCAGAGTTTATCGACTTAATTTTGTCGATGCGAGAGTTGCAAGAACATTGAAAACGAGAGTTACAGAATGTAAACATGGAACATTGAAAACATTTTTATATACTCATCTCTTTTTTCCATTCCTATTTTATTTGTGTGTACTCGTTGTTTATTTCCTTTACATTACTCACGACATTTCCAAAATGCTGAAAATAAGTGATTTAAGTAGACACTAAATAAAAAGACCGTCAACTTGTTACTTCTGTTACCAATTTTCATTGCATAAGATTTGTGAATAGGTGATAAGCTATTCTTACTGCCTTCCACTAAGCTAGTGTGTTGTTTTAAAGGCTTAACTACATAAGCTGGGTCAGTGGTTTTGTGAAAAGAATATACAAATTTGTTCTTCAACCAAAATTTAAGTCTTATGCATCATTTTTATAAATTTTCCAGTTCTAAATATTTATATCTTATCTTTCAGTTATATAGCGACAAGGAAAAATCTGTGAGGGAAAGTTCTACCTACAGTTTTTCTGAAAGTGCATTGTCGCTTATTCATAGATGTTTGCTAAACGTTTTAGGCTATTCATAAATAAATGCAAATCAAAGTTAAGGGCTAAACCTGAATAACTATAAACAATGAAAATGCTGTGTTCAAGTAGTTATTATCGCAGCCAAATTTCATAATTGATTTTTTTGGTGTATAAAAAAGCTGAAAGAGTAATTCATGACAAATAAGTGTTACTAAGTTCCAGAAAATATCGATTGATACCGCAATTGCAGAAGATGTGGATATTTTATATAAATATTCCTGGTAAACTGTAGAACTTTATTATTTCCGTCTTTTATAATTCAATGTAAAATAATTCAATGCAGTATATTTTAGATAATACAGTAGTTAAGTCAGTAGTTAAGGCATTACTATTGAAATAAACATAACATATGTTCATTTATAAAAAACATGTACTCGTTCAAATATACAAATAAAGTCTAGTCTAAAAAACCTTAACCTTGTTATACTCTTTCTGCACACATCCTTTCTTGTTTTGGTTGTTAATGCCATCTATCTGTAACTCAGAGAAGGTTGTTAATGCCATCTATCTGTAGCTCAGAGAAAGAGAAGAGAAAAACAAATTCACCACGAACTACCGGTATAACTTCTTCCGGTATTTATTGACAAACAAAAATGTTTTCCTAGAATTAATTTGAATTATAGGAGTATTTTTGTAGATATAAAAACAAGATGTAAGTAAAATTAAAGAAAGAAATTCATGAGAATTACAAAAATATTATAATGAGACTTTAAAAAACATAGCCTTCTTGGCTATCAATAAACAAAAATGAGAAATGTCGCATTTCCCGGAAGTGATGTTTTTTTGTGTACTCTTTTCCGGGGTGAAAACATGTATACACCGATACGAATTCAACACGCTATAAAAAATGAGAGTAAGAGGTTTCGAAGAGACGGAGACGAGGAAATTTGGTTCTCTCATTTAGTTTTTTCTCTCTGCTGTAAACGTTCTAACTGCTCCATCAATTTGTTCGATACTGATATTATTTGGATTCCTCTCTGTAATGTTTCTTAATTTAAGGCGGATACTTTTTTTAAATTTTTTCAAATCAGCAGTCAAAAAATTGATTGCAATTTTCCACAGGGGTTGAATTTATGTTTATTATTACAGGGAGATGATTTGAACTAAGATCATTTTCAACAATAGGTTGATTGAATAGTTCGGGGGAATTTGTTAGGAATAAGTCTATAGTAGAGGGACTAGATCTATTGTTTGGGGGCATACAAGTAGGTTGAGGGGGATACAAAATGTTAAATGGGTGTCTTGAGTATAAATCAGCTAGTATATTCCCCCATGCATTAGCTCTGACACAGCCCCAATTTCTGTTCTTGCAATTGGAATCGCCACCAATCAAATATGTATCATTTAATGCAATCAATTTACGTAAATCGTTACGGAAATCAATCCTTTTTTCTGGGGAAGTAAAACCACCCGGAAAATAAATTGAAAAACTTTTTATAGAACACCCATTTTCAAATGGTACTTCAATGCCAATATTTTCAACAAGTTTAGTTTTAATCACAGGAAGTATTTTATGCTTAATCGTTTTTTTAACTACCAAGGCAACACCGCCCCCTCTTCTCTCTTCTCTATCTACACGATAACATTTGTAGTCTTTATTTGAGATATTTACATTTTCATCTAACCAAGTCTCATTTATTAAACTAACATCAATATTATGTTTGCTTGAGAAAGCAAAATATTCTAATTTTTTATTCCGAATGCTTCTAGCATTCCAACAATTTATCTTAAAACTACTATTCATACTTATTTACCTGAGTATAGATACTTAATTGCTAATTGTGCAATCGTATTAAACTGATTTGCTTTAGTATTGCATCGGCTAAGTAATGTTATCATCTCTGCTGTGAGTGAGTTGATTTCTTCCATCGAAAATAGAACGCTGTTCCCACTGTTCGTGGTCTCAACAAAACCGGTTTTGTGCGAGGTGTTAGTCCACACATTGCAGTTGTTGTTTGTTGCTTCATTATCGTTTGATGCTAAGGGCCCTTTCACACCAAACGAATCCGAATCACTCCGAATCAAGTTGAATCTGATTGACCGAGATTCGGCTTCGAGCGCTCCGTTTAAATGTGAAGGGATTCTTTTCCCGCCTTCAGACCGGACGAATCTAGTTCAATCAGGTTTGATTCGAGGTCGCACTTGATTCAACCTGTCAGATTCCTCGTCCGGTCAGTCTTGAATCAACAACCATACGAGATGGACGTGGAGTTATTAATTTTAAAAGTTAAAGAAAATAGTGCGATTTATGACGCATGATGATTTTTATAGATTCAGGTTGATTCAGCTGTGAAAGAGTGGAGATGACGAATCAGATTCAACTTGATTCGGAATGATTCTGATTGATTCGGATTCGTTTGGTGTGAAAGTGCCCTAATCCTAATACCTCAGTAATGTTTGGACCTTTGGACTTCTTGTATGGCGTGAGCGCAGGAAAGTCGGATTTATTTGGAATATACGAAGTATGTTGTTGGTAAACATCCCTTGATGTCACCTTAGCATGTGTTCTATTTCGTATAGATAACTTTTCACGAATTTTAAAGAAGCTTTGTCGGCTGATGCAGGTTGGGTCATTTGCCTTGTGGACTTCGTTGCAATTTGCACACTTAATTTTGTTTGATTTACAATTTTTGGTTTCGTGATTTTCTGCACAGTTGGCACAGTGAGTTTTAATATGACAATTTTTCTCTCCGTGCCCATACATTTGGCAGTTGTAGCACTGTGTGAGTTTGTTTATCTGCCTTCGGGCAAAGTCCCATTTCACTTGGGTTTTAAATATCGATTTGCATTGTTTCTTCAAATCATTTAACTTGATTGAGCCACACTCGAGGTACACAAGATAGAAGATGTCAACAAAGTTTTCATAGTTTTTTTTAATAATGTTTACATTAAGGCATTTTAAACCAAGCGATAATAGCTCTTGTTTAATCACGTCAATGCTTAATTCATGTAGGCCATATAGAATGACTGTAAAGACCTTACTGAGGGCAAATCATGCGTAAAAAACTGCCAGTTTTTTTTCCTTAAGTGTATCGCAAAGTTTGGCATGAGTCTCAATGTCTTCACAATTCACTTTTATCCCAATGGACATTTTCTTTACACTGTAGTGTTCTATTTTGAATTCATTAAGTAAGGCATGAATACATTCACTTGTTTTTTGCAGTACACAGACCGATGGGATTTTGGATTTTTTATTTGACACAATTGGTTGCTCAATAATTTCGTCGTCTACTTCAATATCGATATCTGTATCTGGATGAATTTGTAAAGGAATCAAACGATTATGCTCAATAGAGCTAATCTTTGGGTTTTTGCTGGTGGAAGACATGGTGTCTTCACCAACTGGGAATCGAGATCTCTTAGTAATTTTTATGTTTATGAAAGGTACCGTACAAAATAGGACAAACGTCTGACGAGTTTGAAGGTACGATTGGTAGTGATTTTTTATTTATTCTTTAAATTTAAATTTCGACGAGTTCTTTTCTTGTATAAATTTCGGACCGAAAACTTATTCCTTCATCTCCCGAATCACATAGTTACCCCGACCTTTTCTGTGTATGAATTAGAAATTTCAATAAGTAAAGAGTGCTAACTTGATTTGGGCAAGGATAAGGTATTTGTAAAAATATGTATACAAAAATGTCTAAACTTCCAATTTCTATACAAAGTTGTACATGATTGTATGAAAATGGAGCAATTTAATTTTAATAACACATTAAAAAAAGAGCATTGAGGAAAAGTATAAAGTATTTCGTTTTGAAAAGAAGACCAATACCATACAAGAAGCATTTAAACATGCCCGGATTTAGTGCCTATATTGACTATTTTTACTTACTTTTTTAACTTTTTATAAAACTTAGAGCCTTACAACTATAAATTTTGGACATGGAATGTTCTGATACAATTAAGTTTTAATGAATATCAGGTGCTTAGAATACAAACTTATAGTACCCTTATTATGCAGAGGCACATTGTTAGTACAAGGAAAGGGAGAGAAAGTTTGGAAGGATATGTCGGTGCACATTGGTTTTGAATTCTGGAATAATGCAATGACTGGGAAAGACAGAGTGTGGTAAAGCATTCCAAATTCGCGTAGTACGGCTAAAGAACGAATCTTTGTATTTGACAGTACGACCAAAATTAGGCACGAGGGTATACTGATAATCATTCTTAGAAGCAAGAGTATTACGGTTTAACTGTTTAAGGGGAAGAATGCAGTTGGCTATTTCTTAAGAGCATAAACCGTTAAAGTTACGATAAAAAGTAGTGAGACAACAAACTTTACGACGATGTTCAAGCTACGTAAAGGAACTAACGATGATATTATCGCCAATCACCCATTGAACAATGCTGATCAGTTCGGAATTTAATGAGCTTATCATACCTTGTTGTTGCAGTTCCACATCCGAAAAATTAGGATGTGAGTCTGGAAACAAATATAAAAAGCTAAGAGTACTATCGTCAACGAAACAATGTATTGGATAAGAAGTTGCAGACATGGATCATTAACAAAAATGAGATAGAGTGTTGGAGATAAAACAGAGCCCTGGGGCACATCAGCATTTATTTTGTGGTTTTCAGACTTGAACCCATCCAATACTATTTGTATTATACGATCCGAAAGGTAATTACTAATCCAATGAAGGATGGATTCATGAAAACCGAAAGCACGCATTTTCAATAAGATAGCCTGGTGCCAAACCCTATCTTGTGCTTTTGAAATATCAAGTACAATAATCTTACTTTCTCCAAAACGATTTAAATATTTGCTTCAAGTTAAGGGAGATGATCCATGAGATTACCAGTGGGTCCACTGTTGCTGAGAAAGCCGTACTGTCGTCCATTAAGAAGCTTTCACTCTTCGAGATATTTCTTGAACTGATAATTAATTAGTTTTTCCATGACCTTGGAAAAAAGGAACGGTAAGTGCAATCGGTCGGTAATTAGAGGGTGAGGAGATCCGTCCTTTTTGTGAATGGGCTGGACAAATGATGTTTTCCATTCGCTCGGAACGAGTCCTGAGTAGGACAGATGAAAAGGCTTAAGCAGTGGTGTTGACAGCATTGAAGAACACCTCTTCAGAACAATAACGGGGGTATCATCCGGAGCAGCGGATTTATGTGTGTTATGATTTCTTAGGACACTTGCCACTGATTGGTCCCATAGAATCACTAACGGCGGAGACATAACACTCACTGGCAGAGTTGAATTGGTGGCGAACTGCCTAGGAAAGAGAATAGGTTTATCTAAAGAGCTAATAAATGGAGTGTCACTAATCATTGACAACGAGTGTAGCAACGGAGGAAGAAGAAAATTCCTCATGTTGTTTACGTCGACATTAATTTAAAAGACTTTCGCTTTGTAGAAGAAATAACACCTGGCATGCCCTGGTACCCGTGGCATGATGGTTATTGCATTTAGTGTTACCGCTGGGATTTTTGAAAAGGTCGCAAAAAAGGGTCAAATGAAAAAAAAGTCGCATTTAGATTTTTTTTTAATACATACCTAAATCAAACGAAATCTGTATAAATTGCAAAAAAAAATTAGTTGTTTTTAGTTTTTAGGTATACCTTCTAAAGAAAAATAAATTCTTATACTAGTAATTAGATATAAGGAAAAAAATAGTTGATTCAGCTTCCTTTTTTAGGAAAACAACACCATGTAATAAGAATTTTCTGGACTCAAACTTAAGGCAGGTACTTACTGTTCCATCTGAGTGCGGAATATTCTTGTTCCATGGCGTAGTTTTCCTAAACAGGTAGTTTTTTCTAAACACACAAAATTATTTCCAGGGCTGAAATAACTATTTTTTCTTTATAAATACGAGTGATAAATTTTTTAGATATATTTCATAAAAACTTACCTATCCATTTTATAAAAAAGACAAACAATATCGAGAATGAGCTCCCAACAAATGAACGCCGCCGGCCGAAACACAAAAACACAAAAGACAACAAAATAGTAGCCAAATCTTGACAGAGATAATTTTTTTTTCGAATTCATGAATTTATTCAAATTTCACCACAGTCGAACAAACACAAAAATAATTGGGAAACTTTGTTAAAGAGGAACGGAGTGGTGAAATAACGAAAATTACTCATCCAAACTTAAAATTGTTAACTATTAACTACATTTATATGCAGAGTCGAAAGGTTGAAATGAATTTTATGCTAAAATAGCAAGATTTCGGTTCTGAGCGAACGTGATCGAGTCGACCCAAACAATTTCAACTTGATTCCATTTTATAGATTGAAATTATGTGTGACAGTGTTAGTTATGTTCTTATTTCAATGGAAGTTTGGAAATTTTGTATGAATTAAGAAAATAACTTATCTTTTCAATGTATTTTTTTAAAGATGGGGTCAAAAAAGTCGCATAATTTTTAAAAAGGGTCAAAATAGACAATTTTTTAAAAAGTCGTATCATGGTCGCATGAGGCACAAAAAAGGGTCAAAATGCGACTAAAGTCGCATAGCGGTAACACTGATTGCATTGTACTGTCATGCCAGAGGTCTACGGTTCAATCCATGCCTGTTTTTTCATATAATTTCACGGGAAATGCCTCTTGGATTCGGATTAAAAACTGAAGGTCCCCTATATCCC